>JAGSMZ010000072.1:0-200247 GCA_029286645.1 Papilio protenor | reverse complement strand
TAAAATACTTAACTATTTTTTTTTTTAATTCTATGCTATGCTATACAGTCTAAATCTACATAAACAATAAATAATAATAGGTAGGTAGGTAGGTAGGTAGGTAGGTAGGTAGGTAGGTAGGTTTGTTTTTCTTTTTTTTTTTCCCCAGGGGTGGAATCCTCATGGACACCTGGGAAGGAGGACCCAGGTAGTGCCGGACTCTTACCGGCTAAACCACCCCTGCTTGGTGTACTATGGTGTGTACCTGCTATGGGATACAGGTAAGTGTTATGTGTTATTGATTTATTGCTTTAAGTTTGTATATGATGTGCTGTATGTGTTGTTTGCATGTGTCTATGGTGCTTTGTTTTTTGATATGTGTAATAGGTTGTAAGGTGCCTTGTTATGGTTGCATGTCATAAGGTGGTTGTGTCTAGTGTTTGCGAATATTGGGCAGTTTTGTATGATGTGTTCTAGGGACTGTGTGCTTGTGTCGTTGCAAGGGCATGTGTTTGTGTCTGTGATGTGGAATCTGTGTAGGTATTCGCGATGGCAGCCGTGGTTTGTTAGTGTTTGCGTTATGGCGAAGGTAGGTGTTATGTGGTTAATGAATTTGTGTACGTGGTCTAATGTAGGTAGGTGTTTATGAATATAATGTGATGGGGCTTCGGTTTCGTAGTGTTTCAGCACAGATTTGCGTTGAATCCTGTATGCCACACGGTCCCATAGGACCCATAGGACCGTTAGGTCCCATACCCGTCATCATGGGTCCATTCGGTCCCATTCATACCGTTAAGGTACCATAGAGCCGGTCCGCCCATACCCATCCCGCCCGGTCCACCCATACACCCTCGGTACCGCCCAGTCGGACCATTCGGCCCTCGGGCCTCCAGGTCACATCGGCCGGACCCATAGGACCGTTTGGGCCCATAGGCCCCGACATAGTACAACTGGATCCGGAGTCATGCTGTTAGACATGGAACCATGGGTAGTTGGGTCCGGTAGACAATGGCCCATTTGCGACATGGGCGGGGTAGGGCAGTTGATGTTGGCGGCGGAGTTGGGCGGGTTGATGTCGTTGTTCTGCTGGGGGCCGTCTCCAGGGCCAGGAAGCCGCGCCGCCGCTCTCGGGGAACAGCATCTGCTGCATCTTGCGGATGGTGGCGAGCTGCTCCTCGCGGTGCGCGCGCTGCTGCGGGGTCAGGTTCTCGTCGGGGATCTTCACACCGCTGGGAAGGCATCAAATTCAACATTAAAACACATTAAATGGCGACGAGTGTAACCAGACATCAATTGCAGAATATACCACTCACTGGTGCAATTCGTACAATACTAAAAGTCATTCTGCGTTCGTCTGAGGTCTAATTCAGTCCCTTTCGAAAGGAGATTTGACGAAGAAGGTTGTGGGGGGGGGGGATGCATCAAAAGTCAGCCCATCCCATAATGCGGATATCTCTGACAGCGTTTCTCCTATTTGGAATTGAGATGGCCGCTTTGTTTGCTTGTTTAGGTTATTTTTTTAATGTATTTGTACTAGTATGTATAGTAGAGTATACCTTTAGGTCCGGGCTGGCACTGACGAGTCAGCGGCGTCGTGTCGGCGGAGGCGCGTCGACCGCATGCCGAGCACGGCGAATCGCCAAGAGGAGGGCCAGTTGGACAATTCTCACTGCCGTTAGACATTACTGAGGAGTTTTTCTACAAACATAATAAACAATATCTTTATTAATAATAAAAAAAAAATCATAATTACACTCTATGCAAATTGTTTTGATACTATTTTTTTATAAAATATGCTTGAAAGGAGGGGGGGGGGGGGGGGGTCATTGGCTCCTTAAACCTGTATTGTAGTTATGTAGCGAAGAAGAAGTATTAATATTGAATAACTGAGTTACAATAATATCTAAAGAAAATAAACTTTAATTGAGGATTGATTTTAAAGTTTTTTTCTTTAAGTGAGAATATAAATTATTAAACTCAACAAAGTAAGTTATTTTGACATTTAAAATATGATTACAAAACTGTGCGGAATTTAAAAAAGGAGGTTTATCAACGGTTGTCCGGTCCCATGGCATTTCACCATCAGCACCGAGGCCGTCCATGACACCACAGGACGGGGTGCCCCCTGGAAACCCATCCATGGGACCCATCCCAGGACCCATTTGTCCCATCTGTCCTGGGCCGCCTTTCATCATCATCATTGGTTACCGGGTCCGACCATGCGGTTGGGCCCATCATGTTTGGGACAATGTGTCCCATGCCGCCAGTGACCCAGGTCCCCATATTGGGGCCCATGGGTCCGCCCATTCATGTGGACCATTTTGTTGCGGACCTCCATCATGTTAGGGCCGGCGCGCATGCCGCCGCGGTTCTTCGCCATCGCGAGGTTGTTAACCATGGTGCGGACTTTGATTGTTAAATTGACCAATTTTCAGTGGGTGTTTCTGTAACACAAGTAAATTTCATTACAAATTCATCTATCCTAAGTTTATAAAGAAGAAAGATTTGTATTTTGTACGTATTGATCTCAAAAAATACGGTCCGATTCAAAAATTTTTTCACCGTTAAGGCCGGGCAACCCCAGGAAATCCGAAAAACAGGCACTTTTCCGTGTAAATTCTATCGAGCTGGTTCAATGTATAATCTTGAAAAAAATAATGTGCGTAGATGGATATTTAAACTATTATATTATCCAAATACATTTTAATTATCGGTTCCATTTATAAGAAAAAAAAATATTAGCGAAGGCCTTTGAGAAACGTTTACTGTTAGTTATCTTTTAATTTTCAGCGACAACAGTGCTTTTTTATTAATGCATCTGATAGATAATTAAGTGTTTAATCCTAATAGCCGGATACATTTTTTATAACATTTATAAATTTCCATTAATATTTAAAAAACCACTTATTTAATACAACACCAGGCGTAAATATTTCTCTTCGACGAATGTTGATATACGATTCTCGACCTTAATGCAAACCAGTTAGAGAAGTTTTGAAAATCGATGTAAGTCGTCAGTCGCTGGGCGGAGCCAGCACTGTGAGGTTGTCTCCGGACGCTCGAAAGTAAATTTTTTTTCGTAATTATCGTACATTGCTTGTTGACTGATAACAGATAAAGAAATAAATAACTGAACAGACAGATTAAAAAAAAAAGAGTTTCGGCTAGTTTAATTCGTTTTGACAAGTACTTTGTTACTATATGGTAACAAGGGTCTGATGATGGAGCTGCGAGGTAACCATAGGAACTCCGTAATTAAACTACGCAACCCCATCGAGTTTGGGCTCGATTAATTCGTCTCGACAAGTACTTTGTTACTATATGGTAACCAGGGTCTGATGATGGAGCTGCGAGGTAACCATAGGAACTCCGTAATTAAACTACGCAACCCCATCGAGTTTGGGCTCGATTAATTCGTCTCGACAAGTACTTTGTTACTATATGGTAACCAGGGTCTGATGATGGAGCTGCGAGGTAACCATAGGAACTCCGTAATTAAACCACGCAACCCCATCGAGTTTGGGCTCGATTAATTCGTCTCGACGGGTACTTTGATACTATATGGTAACCAGGGTCTGATGATGGAGCTGCGAGGTAACCATAGGAACTCCGTAATTAAACTACGCAACCCCATCGAGTTGAGCTCGTTTAATTCGTCTCGACAAGTACTTTGATACTATATGGTAACCAGGGTCTGATGATGGAGCTGCGAGGTAACCATAGGAACTCCGTAATTAAACTACGCAACCCCATCGAGTTTGAGCTCGTTTAATTCGTCTTGACAAGTACTTTGATACTATATGGTATCCAGGGTCTGATGATGGAGCTGCGAGGTAACCATAGGAACTTCTTAATTAAACCACGCAACCCCATCGAGTTTGGGCACGTTTAATTCGTCTCGACAAGTACTTTGATACTATATGGTAACCAGGGTCTGATGATGGAGCTGCGAGGTAACCATAGGAACTCCGTAATTAAACCACGCAACCCCATCGAGTTTGAGCTCGTTTAATTCGTCTTGACAAGTACTTTGATACTATATGGTATCCAGGGTCTGATGATGGAGCTGCGAGGTAACCATAGGAACTTCTTAATTAAACCACGCAACCCCATCGAGTTTGGGCTCGTTTAATAGGGGGTGTTTCCTAATACAACAAACTAGCTGTTGTCCACGACTTCGTCCGCATGAAATTTGAAAGTTCAAAACATACGTTACTCACAGATAAATGGCACCTTTCTGATGGTAAAAGAATTTTTAAAATCTTTCCTCTTTATAATATTAGTATAGATTCAAATAACGTTACGTTCATATTTTTTAAAGACAGTATTTTAAAACACATAAAAACATTTATAGAACTTAATTGTATAGACATACATTTAAATTGAGACCAATTTAAATAAAAATTACTAGCTGTTGCTCGCGACTTCGCCCGCGTTGAATAAAAAAAATATGGCTTATGTAATAAAAAAATCGGCCCAGTAGTTTTTGAGTTATTTTAATACATACAAAAATACAAAAATACAAATCTTTCCTCTTTATAATATTAGTATAGTTAAAAGCTGCATTATTTTTTACTTTACATTACTCGATATCATATAGATTGAGATCCCAGACCAGGATGACGACACTTATTTTCTAAAACTTTAATGTTATATGATTAGATAGTACTCGTTTGTGATGTAACCGAATGGCCATTAGTTATCCTGTCCAATGGGGCAGTTACGGGCTATCACGCGCTGAAGTTGGTAAAAAATACACCTCAGTTCAATTATTTTCACAAAACTGATTTACATATGTGTTGGAGACCACTGTCAGAATTACTAAACAAATACTGGCAGACAATTTCCGTGGGCCGTTTTCGAAGTCAGACGATTTAAAGTTGCCAAAAATTTGACTAAATTTTAGTTTTATTTTCTAATGCTTGATTTTTATATATTACACTCAGGGGCCTATAACAATACCCCCTGCAAGAAGGCAGACGTTTCTGATGGGCCTAACGACCTCCCAGATACTTTCATTGTCCGCGCGGTTTGTAACACTAAAACGTAAATAACAGGATTTTACTTAACTTCAAAAGTTGAATTTTAATGCATGGTGCTCGGGGGACTATTTGAATACCGCCTTCAAGCAGCCAGACACTCTAGACTAGTCAAACAACCTCGCAGAAACTTTAATTGTATATACCTTATAAAGTTTCTGGGAGTTATTTTTACTCTAACCAGAGCGTCTATCGCCTTGAAGGAGTTGTAGTTAGAGTCCCTCGAGCATCATATATAAAAAAAATAAACCACTTGAAAATGAATATATAAAAATCAAGCATTTGAAAATAAGAGAAGTTCCAATATTTTCGTTTTAGTGTGACGAGCCGCGCGCAACTAAAAGTGTCTGGGACGCCGTTTGCCTCATCAGAAATGTCTGCCTTCTTGCAGGGGGTATTGTTATAGGCCCCTGAGTGTAATATACAGGGTTATTGGTAATTAGACGTATTCCCGTTAGGAGGTAATAGAGGGGATCATTTGTGATAATTTTGACCCCTATATGCATTATACAAAAGTTAAACATTTTTGAGTAATCTTGATTTTTCGATTTTTTCAAAATCAGTCGAAATTGCAATTTTAAAAATTTATTTGAAAATACTATCAATGGTAACTTATTTCTTTCTTCCGATTTATAAAAACCATTAAACACTGATTATTTTACAATATAAAAACATCATTTATCTGTCCAAATTAAAAGCGAGCTAAAGAACCATTTTACTTTAATATTTTTCGAGATAATCATCCACTGAAATGCTTTAAAAACGAAAAAATCGTTATGGAACTCGGTCTGCAGATTTTTAAAAACATGCCCGTTTTCTTAGCTCTCCAAAAATGCATAATAACTAGGAACTTGTAACAAGGCCACTGAAATAAATACATGATTTCAAAGGAATCGGGCGGTATTCGTACTCGAACTAAAGTTACGGTTGGTTTTGAAAACTCCCGTAAAAGTAATTAAAAACAATAGCAAACGTGAAATAAACCAAAAATACAAACTTAAAATAAAATTTAGAACCAGTAATAGTTTAAAAAAAAAAAAAAAAAAAAAAAAAAAACTATTATTAAAACAATCTCTTCGAAAACCTACCTTTGGCAACAGGACAAAGCATGACATACAAGAAGGACGGATGTCCTGCACATTTTAGTGTTAATGTTGGGTGATAACTGTTGCCCAATCTGCAGAAGGAAACCCATAAACAAGAAATAGAATAGAATAGGTGATAGCTGCGGTTTTCCTCATTTTTGGATAGGTCGAGGTAAAACTTCAAAATATCTTATTGTTATTATTAATTTCATTAATTCAATTTACTTAAATTTGTATTTTTGTTGTATTTTACGTTTTTTACTGTTTTTAATTACTTTTATGGGGGTTTTCAAAACCAACCGTAACTTTAGTTCGAGTACGAATACCGCCCGATTCCTTTGAAATCATGTGTTTATTTCAGTGTCCTTGGGACAATTCCTAGTTATTATGCATTTTTGGAGAGCTAAGAAAACGGGCATGGTTTTTTTTTTTTTTTTTTTTTTTTTTTTTTTTTTTTTTTTTTTTTTTTTTTTTTTTTTTTTTTTTTTTTTTTTTTTTTTTTTTTTTTTTTTTTTTTTTTTTTTTTTTTTTTTTTTTTTTTTTTTTTTTTTTTTTTTTTTTTTTTTTTTTTTTTTTTTTTTTTTTTTTTTTTTTTTTTTTTTTTTTTTTTTTTTTTTTTTTTTTTTTTTTTTTTTTTTTTTTTTTTTTTTTTTTTTTTTTTTTTTTTTTTTTTTTTTTTTTTTTTTTTTTTTTTTTTTTTTTTTTTTTTTTTTTTTTTTTTTTTTTTTTTTTTTTTTTTTTTTTTTTTTTTTTTTTTTTTTTTTTTTTTTTTTTTTTTTTTTTTTTTTTTTTTTTTTTTTTTTTTTTTTTTTTTTTTTTTTTTTTTTTTTTTTTTTTTTTTTTTTTTTTTTTTTTTTTTTTTTTTTTTTTTTTTTTTTTTTTTTTTTTTTTTTTTTTTTTTTTTTTTTTTTTTTTTTTTTTTTTTTTTTTTTTTTTTTTTTTTTTTTTTTTTTTTTTTTTTTTTTTTTTTTTTTTTTTTTTTTTTTTTTTTTTTTTTTTTTTTTTTTTTTTTTTTTTTTTTTTTTTTTTTTTTTTTTTTTTTTTTTTTTTTTTTTTTTTTTTTTTTTTTTTTTTTTTTTTTTTTTTTTTTTTTTTTTTTTTTTGGAAACTTGTAACAAGGCCACTGAAATAAATACATGATTTCAAAGGAATCGGGCGGTATTCGTACTCGAACTAAAGTTACGGTTGGTTTTGAAAACTCCCGTAAAAGTAATTAAAAACAATAGCAAACGTGAAATAAACCAAAAATACAAACTTAAAATAAAATTTAGAACCAGTAATAGTTTAAAAAAAAAACTATTATTAAAACAATCTCTTCGAAAACCTACCTTTGGCAACAGGACAAAGCATGACATACAAGAAGGACGGATGTCCTGCACATTTTAGTGTTAATGTTGGGTGATAACTGTTGCCCAATCTGCAGAAGGAAACCCATAAACAAGAAATAGAATAGAATAGGTGATAGCTGCGGTTTTCCTCATTTTTGGATAGGTCGAGGTAAAACTTCAAAATATCTTAATTGTAATTATTAATTTCATTAATTCAATTTACTTAAATTTGTATTTTTGTTGTATTTTACGTTTTTTACTGTTTTTAATTACTTTTATGGGGGTTTTCAAAACCAACCGTAACTTTAGTTCGAGTACGAATACCGCCCGATTCCTTTGAAATCATGTGTTTATTTCAGTGTCCTTGGGACAAGTTCCTAGTTATTATGCATTTTTGGAGAGCTAAGAAAACGGGCATGTTTTTAAAAAAATCTACAGACCAAGTTCCATGACGATTTTTTTCGTTTTTAAGGCATTTCAGTGGATGAGAATCTCGAAAAATATTAAAGTATAATGGTTCTTTAGCTCGCATTTTTTAATTTGGACAGATAAATGATGTTTTTATATTGTAAAAAAATATACTAAAAACAAAATCTTCTCAAAAAAACAGTACACTAAAAAGTAACGAAATAATTTCTTGAAAATAGTAAACCTCCCTTATTGTAGATGTTATGTCTATATTGTACAATTATTATTACTTTGATGTCGGTGTCAGCCGAGGTATATGCAGTGATATTTCTACGTAAGGTTTTCTACATTTTTACCATAACAATTGACAATTGAAAGTATAGTAACGTTTTTAGTAATGACTGACACCGACTTCAAAGTAATAATAATTGTACAATATAGACATAACAGCTACAATAAGGGAGGTTTACTATTTTCAAGAAATTATTTCGTTACTTTTTAGTGTACTGTTTTTTTGAGGAGATTTTGTTTTTAGTATATTTTGTTTTTAGTGTATTTTGTTTGGAAGTCGGTTTGTTTTTTATTAAAAAGTTTATTTATTTCTCGATTTTTAGTGAATCTAGACATCGCAGTATGATAATCACTAGCTTTCAAACAAATAATGAGTTATCTAAATCGATTATCTAAGAAATTAAGTAAACAACTAATACATCGTTGCGATCATTCACTCATAATTCGGTGCGGCCGCGCGCCGTTGTTGCCCGTGAGTTTTAATATTTTGATAACTTCTAGAATCTTGCACAGAATTACATACTGTAAAAGGCAATTACGATCTACATATAATACTCTATCGTGAAAACATATTTATTTGGATAAGGATTCATACCAAATAAGAATAAAAGCGTTTTAAATAAAGTCGATTGCACTTATTTGACGGTTTTCTCGAAACAAACGGTTATTGTGCGACAACCTTAAGAGATAGATATATGCTATCGCAGGCTTTAATTCAGCTAATTGAATGACCTACAATTCTTTCATACATCATTTTTATGTAGGTCTTATAGTTTAGGCTACGTAAGCCAAGAAAGCAAACTTTGTTACAAGTTGGTATTTTTTTCTGCGACTCGTAATTTGCTATTTATGATATCTCCTAAACTATTTATCGGAATTACACAGTTCCAAGAGTATTTATAATCTACATTAAATTCTCTTGATGATGGACACATTTATTTTGATAAGGATCCATACCGAACACGAGTAATAGCGTTGAAAGTGGGGTATAGATTTTGATCGAAATTTTAATGAAAAAAGTGGTTATTGTGCGACAACCTTAATAGATAGATATATGCTATCGCTGACTTTTATTTAGCAAATTTAAAGGGCTACAATTCTTCCATACATAATTTTTGTGTAAGTCTTATAGTTTAGGCTACGGAAGCATAGAAAGCAAAAAAGACACCAAATTTCGTCACGCAATTTTGAGCTAAACTATTTAACTACGCCGTAGTCTTTGACTCCAAAAATCAAACAAAAAAATGGGACCCACCTGCAAGCACTACCTATCGGATAAAAAAAGAATTTTCAAAATCGGTCTACCAGGGGCGGAGTTATGCCGTAACACACATAAAAAAAAAAAAAAAAAAAAAAAAAAAAAAAAAAAAAAAAAAAAAAAAAAAATATGGACGAATTGAGTACCTCCTTCTTTTGGGAAGTCGGTCAATAATCAGTGTTTAATGGTTTTTTATAAATCCGAAGAAAAAAATAAGTTATCATTGATAGTTTTTTTTAAATAATTTTTTAAAGTTACAATTTCGACTGATTTTGAAAAAATTGAAAAATCAAGATTACTCAAAAATGGTTAACTTTTGTATATTGCATATAGGGGTCAAAATTATCACAAATGATCCCCTCTATTACCTCCTAACGGGAATACGTCTAATTACCAATAACCCTGTATAAAAATCAAGCATTAGAAAATAAAAATAAAATTTAGTCAAATTTTTGGAAACTTTAAATCGTCTGTCTTCGAAAACGGCCCACGGAAATTGTCTGCCAGTATTTGTTTAGTAATTCTGACAGTGGTCTCCAACACATATGTGAAAATCAGCTTTGTGAAAATAAGTGAACTTAGGTGTATTTTTTACCAACTTCAGTGCGTGATAGCCCGTAACTGCCCCATTGGACAGGATAACTAATGGCCATTCGGTTACATCACAAACGAGTACTATCTAATCATATAACACTGAAGTTTTAGAAAATAAGTGTCGTCATCCTGGTCTGGGATCTCAATCTAATACGCTAAACGCTCGGTGACGTCACTAAAAAATAACGATATGGCAGTGTGGCCAGCTTCAGTGAATGTCAGTGCATTTAGTAGTTATACATTTTTTGTAAATCATTATAAATAATTGAGTTTGCGTGTGTTATATTATGAGGACCCCATTATTATTTTTTTTATATTTACGACATATGTTACGAGCAAATATTTCGATCAACACGATAAAAAAAATAGCATAACTTATTCAAGTAGATAATTCAATTTTGATCTGGTAACATTGAGGCAGCTGTTGTCATTGTCAGTATTTGTGACAACTTAAAATCCAAACCTTATAATAATAACATTACAAGTTACATTTTTAAACTTGTTTGTATTCATAATTTATATTTTAAATGTTCTTTGCCATCCACAAGCAACAAAAAATATGATATGTTGAAAGTATAACCTTCTAAAATGTTATTTCGTGATGAAACTGGATTATGTACTTCGTTGATGACAAGTCATTTTGCTAGAAACATTATCTTGTAAGTAACAAACATTTTATATTAATAAACTATGTTACAAGTCAATGCATTATTTAGTTCACATACTTGGTCATATTTAATACTACATATTATCTATTTCAAAGAAATAAAAACCTTGGCCATGAGAAAAGTATTAGAAGTGTGTAAATAGTCCTATTTTATATATTCCAGAACCTCAAGATAGTGATGATGCGATATGTGCTGTTAAAGAGACTATGAAAAACTACATTCAGAAAGGAAGACCTTGAAATAATTTACAACCAGATGCAAATACTGAAGCATGTTACCGGGGACACAAATTGCTACTATATAATACTCATTTATAAATAAAAAGCTTTTATTATCATATTATTAGCTATAGAAAATATACAAATTATTAATATTGTAGTGTTTTATTACCTGTTTTACACTGTTCCTCAGTTAGAAAACCACATATTGACAGGTTTAGCAAATTTGTTAGGTGATAAGCAATAATATAATAAAAAATATTGTTTATGCAAGCAAGTGGTTTAAACCTCTCATGCATTTAATTACTCTCACTGTATAAACTTGAATTTTTCATTTTTCAATTATAAATCTAAAATTTGGATTGTATTAAACAGTTTATCAAAATTACTAAAACAGGTAGCAAATATAATATTTGCCACATGATCAAAAAACTGTTAAATTTCTATTTATTTCAACAAAATACAGTTTGATATTTGTGTTGATACAGCATTGTGCCATTAAACATGCAATGAAATTATATTATAATTAGATCTTACTTTAGTCTTTTCAAAATAACTGGTAGTTGTTATTTTTAATGCCGATGGATGTCTCCGAGCAAATAATAAAGAAAATTCTCTTTATTTTTTATTTTATTGTAATATGCAAAGTTTTTGTGACGAATACTGAATGTCGCACTTTTGCACATTGGCACTACATGAGTATTGTAATATGCTTTTTTTTTATTTACAAAAATATTAATCAATTTTTTTATAAACACACTAGCTGTTGCCCACGACTTCGATCGCGTGGAGTTTAATAGTTTAAAATTTACGTTCGCCCCTTTATTCACCCTATTACCTAAAGTATTAACTTAGTAGTACTCTACGTAATAACTGAAATCTAATGATGCAAGATTCCAAATTTCTAAACCCGTTAGTTGTGCGCTGATTTTTCGGTTACCCTTATTGATTATTTTCGCGATATCTTCTAAACTATTAGTCCAATTTAAAAACAGTAAAGGACAATTATATTCTAAATTAAATTCTCCTGACAACAATAGCATTTATTTGGATAAGGATTTATATTGAATCCAATAAAACAAAGACGCAAATAGCACGCGCTTTTTAATTCATTTTGTAAACAAAAAAGTTGTTATTGTAAGAAACCATTAAAGATATGTATATGCTATGACTTTTCTGTAGAACTTTTTGAAATTTACAATTCCTTCATACATCATTTTTATAACGTAAGCGGAGAAAAACTAAAATTTAGTGGTTTTTATCGCGGGGGGGGTCCAGAAATACGCTGTTTGTTAATGGCCCCAAACATGAGTAATAATAAAATATAGCCTACTATATGTTACTCACAGATAAATTACCTTTCTAATTGTGATTTTTTTTTTAAATCGGCCAAGTAGTTTTTAAGTGAATCGAATACATACAAAAATACATAAAGTAGTAAGTAATAGTAAACGACGAATTAAGAATACTAAAAAGTTAAAAATATAACTTTTAAAAACAAGCTTTTTTATCTATATCTATACTTCTATACTATTATCTATATCTATACTAATATTATAAAGAGGAAAACTTTGTATTTTTGTATGTATTGAAATAACTCAAAAACTACTGGGCCGATTTTAAAAATTCTTTCACCATCAGAAAGGTAATTTATCTGTGAGTAACATAGGCTATATTTTATTATTACTAATGTTTAGGAACTATTAACAAACACCGTGTTTCTGGACGCCGGCGTTAAAAATTCACTAAATTTTAACTTTTCTCGGCTTACGCTGCCTAAACCCTTAGAGGTATATAAAAATGATGTATGAAAGAATTGTATTATACTCGTAGATCTCAAAAAGTTCTATAGAAAAGTCCGCGATAGCATATATCTATCTTAACGGTTTTCTTACAATAACCACTTTTTTGTTTACAAAATGAATTAAAAACCTTACGCTATTTGCAGCGTTCTTTTATTGGTTTCAATATTAATCCTTATCCAAATAAATGCGTTTGTTATCAGGAGAATTTAATGTAGAATAAAATTGTTCTGTACAGTATTCAAATTGGACTAATAGTTTAGAAGATATTGCGAACACCAACAATAAGGGTAACCGAAAAATCAGCTTACAAGCTACCGGGCTTAGAAATTTGGAATCTTGCATCGGTAGATTTCTGTTATTACGTAGATTACTACTAATTATTAGTACTTTAGGTAATAAATTTAAAATTAAGAGATTATATAAACAAAATCGTGTTACATACATATGATAGCAAGGGGAAAAAGAAAGTGTTAAATGTCTTAATAATACCATCAAAATAAAATAAGCTTGAATTTATAAAATTTCTTATCAGAGTTAATTTGTCTTTAGGTTTTTAGTTCATTATATTAACAAATAATTAAAGTGGGTTAAAAAAGAACGATAATTACGAAATCGACAATATATTTGATTAGAATACAAAGTCCGCGAAGGAATAAATTTTTCCCGCGTCAACGCAATAAAAATAAATGATTTCGCGTCGAAGAAATCATTAGTTCCCTGATTGGTTCACCTAGCTCCGCCCATTTAACAGGAAAAACACCCAAAAACGATTTTAAATTACGAATCTGCCTTACCTTAAAAAGCTACGTTATCATTGAGTAACATTGGCTACATTTTTTTTATATTTTTTTTAATTTCACGAACAACAAGTAGTACATTGTAAATGTTAGATTTAAATTTTGTTCCCCTATACGAGAGATGAGGTCATTATATTTACCTCTAGATACTTCTTGGTGTTGGGCTGAGCGCAGTGGTAGGCAATGATGGAGTGGTGCTGGCCGGATATCACAGCTTCCGCACTTTTATTAGCCAGTAGTGTTGAGAACACGAATATTTGACTTTGCTGTTAAAAGAAAGGTAAATTGTTTTTATCTATTGTTTAGGAGAGTGAAAACAGATATTCAAAGAATATATAGAGGAGGCATACTTCACTTGAATTGAACACTTCAATTGAAAAAAAAATCACATAATCGTCACTAACGCTGATATACTGATAAAACCACATTTGTATTTAAAATAATTGCCAATGCTTGTTGTAGCTTATTATAATTTTGTAAAATATTTTATTACATGTCAATAAAAGGACACGCGATGACGTACTAAACTTGACAACTTTTCTCAATGGTACTTTCTCTGAAAGGTATCATAGTACCTTTCAGAGAAAATACTAGAAAAAGTTCACCTCGTCTATATATTATTTAAATGTCTGAGTAAAACATAAGTTATATTAAGTTACCTCCATACTGCCGGCTTGTTTGCTGATAACGTTCGCGGGTAGGGTCTGGGCCTCACTGGACATAGGCCCCATAGAGACACCGCCCATAGGCCCGCCGCCCATCCGACACGAGCCCAGATTCTCATTGTTTGGGTTGCGGCAGTTCTGATTGCCATCCTAACAGACCATTTTACTTCTTACTAATATTATAGATACGAAATTTTATATAGATTATAGTTAATCAAACAAAGTTAATATTTTTTTTAATTGTAAATGGCGATTACGAATGTAGATTTTTTTTATAAATATTTTGACACTTAAAAAAAATTAGTTAAGCTCTTAAAACATGCTATATTATTTCTTATCTGGTAAAACCACTATTATTTTGAATCTCCTATGTCCCAATGTTTGTCCCCGTTGTTATAGAAAATTTATTAGTTTTTGGCAAAGATTATGAAAGGCAAAGATGTTTGAAAAAGGCATGCATTTACATTACAAAAACCCATACCATTATTACTTAGCAATATGAATATTTGAAGATTATTTCAAAAAATTACCTTTTAACTATATTGATTTCTATATTTTTCTCATGCGATATTAGTTATAACATATAGTACAAGTCACTCTTCAAATTAAATTTACAATATTTTAGCTAAAAACACTATAAATAAAATATATTATTTATCTCCATACAATAACCAATATTCAAACTTCAATAATGTCCATACAATCCTGTCAAACCATGCAACATGCCTATAATTTAAAGGTATATTACTTTTTTTACCTGCAGGTTCCCTGTTGAACCTCTTAGGCCAGTCTGGGGGTCCAAAATATCGTTTGAATCAGAAGAAAGACGTTCCGATTTCAATGAACCGGGGCCACCCATTTCGCAAGATGGGGATTTTGTTGGGTCACCTGAAATAAAATAAATTATAGTAATTTATTACAATTACTAGCTATAATACTACAATCAAAGTCTCCAAGTGTATACTTTTTAAATAAAGCGACACTAAGAGAATTACTTAGCAACCACATGTCCGAGTGTTGCATTGATTTGTTAAATGATCAGTAAGGGAATTCCAAAGTTTAAAAGACTGCTTAATAAACCATTAAATGACTCTGAGTATGGCAGTTATAATCTGTAAGTATTGCACTATAGTAATTCATTAATTCTCACAACAGAGTAACATTTCTATACATTTATAATAGTAATATTTTGTCAAATATAGAAAACTATATCGTAGTTTTTTACTTTTAATATATTAATGCAGTTGTTAACGTCATTCGACATTGTAATGTGCCATTACAAAACAATTATTTCCGGCTGCAGAGGATTACGGCTGTACAAAAATTACCTAAGCGATTATTATCAATGTCAAAGCAATGTCGGACAAACATAACTGCTATTATTTTCTGTCCTAATACATGGTCAATATGTATATACGATTTTACTGTACTTGTTAGTTTTTTTGTATAAACTGTTTCAAATCAAGACAAATATTGTACACAAATGTCACCTTCGGAGGCTATTGGACTATTTTACATAATCAAACAAGAATTTTAAGTAATATGAGAGACGCTGATGTTTGGTTCTGTCACAAAATATATAAAACCTATGGACATAGATCAGACAAAATGACAAAACTATTATAGTTTAGTTTCATATATATACATATGCCCTGAGCTCAAACATCCTTGTCGGTCTATACTTAAATGTAGTGTATAAATTACACAGATAAAAAACGTATTTTGAGCTAGTTTACCCAAATATGTTTTATATTTACATGTTTACAATTTAGAACAAAGTATAGTTTTACCCTGTTGTGCTACTAAATATAGACCCTACGAGAGAAGGATAAGGTAGTGGAGATGATGAGAGTATGGTATTACCGTCGCTATCCATAAGGCCGTCGATCTCAGTCTTGATGCCGTCAACGCCGAGCTCCTGGTTGGCGTCCTCCGGCTGCGTGTGTGGCTCCAACTTGACGCGATGCCCCTCCTCGGGCTCCTTCTTCAGCGCCGCCGGCGTCGGCAGCGACGCGCTCGGCGGACGTGAACCATGACCTACACAACACTCATTGAATTAACTATTCTTATACCTAGTTCGTATCAAGCTAGTAATTTAGAAACTAAATGTGTCTGAACAACAAGAATTTTGTCAAATAGATTTTGACTACTAAATTAGTTTTGTGCGAACTAGGCTTTATGGTAATAAATGACTATAAACATGGTAATGTTTATAGTCATTTATTAGAGCTCCTCAGAGTGTCTCTTTTAATAAATATAAACACTTCTGTACACAGAGTCTTGCGGCGGTTAATATGAGAAACTTATACTGAGGGACTGCTTAGTTAACGATTATGTAGCTCTGACTTTGGCATTTAAGTACTATTTTTACCCTGTTGTGCTACTAAATATAGACCCTACGGGAGAAGGATAAGGTAGTGGAGATGATTAGAGTATGGTATTACCGTCGCTATCCATAAGGCCGTCGATCTCAGTCTTGATGCCGTCAACGCCGAGCTCCTGGTTGGCGTCCTCCGGCTGCGTGTGTGGCTCCAACTTGACGCGATGCCCCTCCTCGGGCTCCTTCTTCAGCGCCGCCGGCGTCGGCAGCGACGCGCTCGGCGGACGTGAACCATGACCTACACAACACTCATTGAATTAACTATTCTTATACCTAGTTCGTATCAAGCTAGTAATTTAGTAACTAAATGTGTCTGAACAACAAGAATTTTGTCAAATAGATTTGACTACTAAATTAGTTTTGTGCGAACTAGGCTTTATGGTAATAAATGACTATAAACATGGTAATGTTTATAGTCATTTATTAGAGCTCCTCAGAGTGTCTCTTTTAATAAATATAAACACTTCTGTACACAGAGTCTTGCGGCGGTTAATATGAGAAACTTATACTGAGGGACTGCTTAGTTAACGATTATGTAGCTCTGACTTTGGCATTTAAGTACTATTTTATTAATGTAAGGGTATTTTTCACTAAGCGATTAGAGACATTGCCGCTGGCGACTGCTATTCGCATGTCTCTTGCGGACGCGTCAGTGGATGTTACCCCAATGATCCTTGAAGTAGAACGAACACAGAAAACAGTTTATATTCTGCTCTATACGATGTCGAAAACCACATTTCTCCTTTTCCTTATCTCCTAATAGTTGTGTCATTATTGCGAATTCAAAGTCGATTGAGGTCAATAAGATATCTTTACCTTATTAAAATTATTATTTTCCACGCGAGCATTACCTATTTACGTTATTGTAAAAAAAAGTAGCATTTTTGTTGTGTACAGTTTTTCCCTTTTATTAGAATAAATTACAATAAAAGCTAAGGGTCGCACATGGGGCACACAGCCACAAGTGAACAACGGCACTCGCGTTAAACGTGTGAGTCCATTAGAAAATAAATCAAAAAGGCGGGAAATATGCCGGTGGCCTTTTGTGAATACCGTGTGTGGCAACCCTAAGATGCATGTCTTTTTTATGAACTTTGATACAATTAATTAGTTAGTACTACAAAAATTCTAAATAGACCTACATTAGCTACACTAACCGAAAATATCTCGTTTTAAGTAAGAATCTAAACTCACAGCCGATTAAAATTTGAATACGATTACAATAATTTGTTGTTATTGTATTACATTATCTTTTATCTCTACTTTATTGTTGTCATATTACGTATACGGTTGATAAATTGTAGAGATAACGTCGACCCGCACTAGTCTCCATAATTAGAAATACTATAGGAAAATATGTGCCAACTTTAAGATATTTAACTACAAATCTCTCAATAAGTATATCTAAGTAATAGTATAAATTCGAAAGTTTAGATGGATGGATGGATGGATGTTTGATGTTTGTTAGAGTTTGTAGCCTAAACGGCTGAACGTATTTCGGTGAAATTTGGCACAGATGTAGAGGATAGTCTGGAAGAACACATGGGCTACTCACTTTTGTTTTTTTTTTAATTCCACGCGGACGGAGTCGCGAGCGAAAGCTAGTTTATACTAAAATCTAGACGGTAATATCCTAATCTCAATATATCCGACTAATTTCGAATGACACCTCGCTCTTTGATAAGTCAATTTTTTAAAACCATCAAACGGGTTTAAATATGTTGATACAGTAAAAATGCTTCTGTAAATTGGAACAAATAACC
The DNA here is from genome assembly GCA_029286645.1 of Papilio protenor. NCBI lineage: Eukaryota > Metazoa > Arthropoda > Insecta > Lepidoptera > Papilionidae > Papilio > Papilio protenor. The sequence goes on along the minus strand of JAGSMZ010000072.1, from coordinate 181,969 downwards.
CATATCCATACTAATATTACAAAGAAGAAAGATTTGTATTTTTGGATTTTTGTATGTATTTGATTCACGCAAAAACTACTGAGCCGATTTTAAAAATTCTTTCAACATTAGAAAGGTAATTTATCTGTTATTAACATAAGCTATATATTGTATTATTTTTTAATTTCACGCGGACGAAGTCACGAGCAACAGCTAGTTTGATATATTTATATAGTATTCATATTCTTAAAACCAATACTCTAATCAAATCCAGGATGTTGTTTTTAAAGATTGTGTAACACATCATTTGTCAACATTTAATACTTTCTAATTTAAAATACTCGAATACCAACATATCTTAGACTTATATGTTTAACACGTTCCGTGCTACAACTTTTACGTCATCTCGTATGCCATATTCATTTTAGGCCATTCGTACACGACGACAAGATAATAAGCGAATCATACAATACAATACCGTAGAGGTTCACAGATTAGCTGCGTAAGTCTTTTAGCATTTAAAAATTGGCTTGTTTCGAAAATTGACATATCCTGCGAAGGACCTTACTTGACATGACGGATCGCCTATACTGGAATAAAGGCGGAAATACACGTGTCAGTAAAAAGGTGTAGTAGCTCGCGTTATGTACTTTTACAAATGCTAGTAAAATCCGCGATCCTATGAGACATGACAGTGTCACGATTAGTACTACTCTCGACCCCTCTCTCAACTTACTTGCACGTAACTGTAACAAGGTTAAATATCGTGCTGGTCACATGCATACCAGTTACAGATACTTTCATATGTATTTCCGGGCCAATATAAAGATTGACACGTTTGGACTCGGCAGCAGTGAATGTGTTAAGCGCGTGTTTTACGGATGATCTCTCTGCCTATCCATTAGCCTTTACAATCAATGAGCATTGTTATAAACGCGGCATCGAACGTGAGACTAATCGATTACCGGCTAACATGATTTGCTTTCACCGACGCATTACTATAATTTCTTTTATATCTAATGATTTAAGCTTTTGGTATTTTAATGGAATGTTGGCTTCATTTAACCGGTTATGATTTGTCAAGTTTTACTGTTACACCATTTCAAATCAAAAAGTTTGTAAACAAAGTATACAGACAACTATGGGCACGTTTGGCGATGACTTCCCCTCCCTCTAAGACCGCATCCTGCGCTCGTCTGCTCTGTACCATCAGTCAACTTATGACGTCACGAGACCAACGGCAAAGCGTCTACGAACGAGTAATATAATCGAATTCAATGGAAACTATAGAGTTCGTACATATGAGATATGTAACTCTGTCATATAGGTCGATTTGACATAAGACTGGTCTATAGTGTGTCTAAATAAATTAGATTAGTTTGACAAGTCAATTCATGTGACAATTTAGTAAGGATGGGTTGTGTAAAATCAAGCATGAATCTTTTCTATTTTCGATTTTTATTCTTATGGAAGTTAGAATCGATAGATTCATAGTTATAACTTATGAATTAAAAAAAAACACTGTTTAGTCAAATTAATAATGACCTGCAGCACCAGTACAAAGAATGAGAGTGTAAAAATATTTATTACTACTACAGCCGGACGTAACCGAATTGGATTTCGCTATTATTATTGTCATCGCTAAATTCTCTACACCATAATTAATACTAGAATTGTCCTCTAAATTAGTTAATAAGAAAATAATAATTTTATTTAAGTTCGATAAATTTAATTTAAACCGAATATCGATAGTTCATAATTGTTCGCTATGCCTGTTTGTTTCGTCCCTACGATATCTGTCTATTAAGTACGGCATTTCCCTTCATACAAATTGAATTCGATACTTCATATACATCATTTATCAAACTAATCTATCTTATTTAGACACACTATAGTGACATAGTTCTGTATTCAGACCACATTGAAATATTACTTCTGGCAATAAATTAGATGAATCTATTAGACTTTGTGCTTATTTTTTTTTAATTAATTACACCGCCATCTATTATCGACAGTTTGCACCAGTGCATACAATAACTTCAGAAGGGCATAGTCATTCTAGATAAACGCCACTGAAAATGACCTTAAAGACAAGTGCAGTTGATTATTATTTGCAAACTAATTATTATAACATTCCTAGAGCTAAAGACCGCTCATGTTTATATTACCAGTAATTACTGTAAAAACTTGTTTATATGTAGAAAGACTTGCAGAATACATTTATGTCATTATTTTACATTTATAGTGTAATAATAGACTAATATTTAAGTTTCACTACCAAAAATAATTAAAAGACCTGCACAATAATGAAGCTATAATATGATGCAAGTCATATTGAAATAAATACACTAGTTTTAGTGTATTTTTATATTCCATAAGAACACTAGGATGTAAAAGACAATATTTTGTACAGGTTGATATTATTGTGGACATGACAAAATCAAGGTTCTTTAATATGGCTTAAGATTTTTCCAAGTACTTTTCAGTATCATTGAGAGTATTATGGACACATCCTAGGTTCTACCAATGTGTGTTGATATTATTATGGATAGGACATTGACTTAATATGGACATGACAACTTTTCTATTAGAAAGATTATTATGGATATGACATACCGGGTTCTGTTGGATCGTTTGGTTCGTCCTTTATGCGGGCGCCCCCGCCCTTCTCCTTCTCCTTGATCATGCCCCTACGTGCCTTCGCCAACTTGACTGAAAAGATATTTTATAATAGTCAAAAATCAATAATTAATCTATTTCAAATACTAACACATTCCATGCCACGATTCACGCAGTTGGTAGTGAATATTTATACTAAATAAAAATAACAGTGACCACAAAAATTTTGTTTCTTTTTTACATATTACAAATGCAATAATTAAATCCATCGTACAATTAATTTCCTAATGTCATTAGAATTTTACGGACGGCTTCAAAAATTGTAAATTAAAAAAAATATGGTGAATATGGAAAGCCTAAAAGACATTGGAATTTTTATAGATACACAAAATACAAAAAAAAATATTGATATGTGTAGGAATGTTTTTATTACTACTTCAAAATATTAGTGTATGCTACATTACTAATGATATAAAATTCTATTTTATTTATGATATTTCCTAATAAAGTTTTATTTATGATAATAACAAAATAATTCTCGAATATATTCTAGCAAGTAAGATAACATTTTAAGAAACTAATAAAGCTAAAAATCAATTATTTTTTAACCAAATGTTATCAAAGAAAACAAAACACCCCACAGAGTAACAGCTCACCAAAGCACTAGGCTAATTATAATTTAAAAAAAAAACAGTTTTAGAGTTCAAAATCATCAATTTGAGAGTAAACAGATAATCAATCAGAGATGAACATTGCTTGTCCTAGAATGTATTAACATTGAATATGACTGGCTACAAAGGTACAGAAAGACCGCAGAAAGTATGGATGGATTGTGAACAAGATCCTTAAGGGAGTGAATACAGATATGATGACTGAGATATAGGTAGGAGAAGTACAAAGTGCCAACCCTTCATATGGACTAGGGCAGGTTGATGATTTTTTTTCATTTATACTCAGATTAGTATTAATAACTTAGCATATCACAGCAAGATCTGGTTATATTACTAAAGTAAACAGTCCATTCTCAAAATTATAGAATTATCTGTAAATAGTGGTAGGTATATTGTAATAAAATATCTATACTAGTATTATAAAGATGAAAGATTTGTATTTTTGTATGTATTGTAATAACTCAATAACTATTGGCCCGATTTTAAAAAATTCTTTTACCTGAAAGGTAACTTATCTGAGTAACATAGGCTACATTTTTTAAATTCACGCGAGCGAAGTCGCGAGCAACAGCTAGTGTGGTATAAATTGGAACCTATACTGATATTATAAAGTGGAAAGATTTACATTTTTGTAAGGCCTTATTTCAAAAAATCTTTTACCATTAGAAAGATTATCACTGAGTAAAATAGGCTGCATTTATTAACTATTTTTACCGCAGATAAAGTCACTGGCAAAGATAGTGTTTTATATATCATTCCGCGGGGACCTATAATCTTGATTGTTATTAAAGGTACAAGATATTTAAACCATATTATATTGAATGGTATAAAAATTATTAATTATGGTAATAAAATATTATTTTTTACTTGTTCATTAAAATGCATAAGGTTTAATTTGTTCATTGCCTATTAAATGTCAGTTAAATAGAACAGACACAAAAGAAACTTTTATCATACAGTTTACCGTAATTATTTTTTCTACATCTATAGAGGAGGCATAAATTCAGTGAACAATTCTAGGCTGATGATATTGTTTTACTACTCAATAAAAAGATTTTATTTTATTAATATAAACCAAATAATAGATAGAAAGTCTATTTTAAGAAATAAGTATACTGTTTATATAGATAATAGTTGTAACATGCAGTTACAAAATAGGTCTGCTTGCATTTTAATGCAAAAAATACATACATACAACAAAACTTTCTAACTCTACCCTGATAATGAGGGCAATTTGTAAGATTTGATATTTCATAAAGAAATCTAATTATACATTTAATATAAACAAAAAACTATCTATTTATGCAAATATCTCATTTTCTGATTACATCTCTCATATAAAAGTATCAAAATTGATGGCTATTATTTAGGAATTAAGAATTCTCTAAATCTTGTCGTTTTTATTTAACAATGTATTTATAAATGTTTGATAACAACTTACATGCATAACTTTAGCTAATTATTTGTACATAAGCATAAAATAATAGTAAAAGGTTACCATTGATAGGATCATGTAAACAGAAGTGTAATGTTGTATACACACAACACAACACGGCCTGCCGCGGATTTCGTCACACGCGAAATTATTGGCACATGTCCCACAGAACCACGGCGCGCCACTTCATTACAAGAATGTCATTATACTGCACCAAACGATCGAGATATTATTATAAATAGAGATCTCAAAGAACCTTGGTCGGAAGACGCTAGCGGCGCCCCGCGGACCCGCGCTCGACCGGCCGCTGCCAGGTCCTGATACTTCCCAGATATTCAACTAATACCAGAATATGCCGCAAACACCATGAAAATCCAGGTTTACTCTCCATACATAAACAATGAGATAGGTCGGGTGTAGACGGGCGCGAAGCACACCAAACGCACGCTTATTATGGCCGATTTATTGCCAAAGACACGCCGTTTGGATGAGACGACACCGTCGGAGAAAGCGTCTAACAATAATTTATATCATTCGTGTGATCTAATTAAGGTATAACGATGGGTATGCAACAAGAAACAAAAAATCGGGATCGCTGACATTTTTGTTTATGGTACATCGACGAGACGAGATCCAGAATCCACAAATAGCAAGCAAACGTACATGATTACCGCCTCCTGACGGATTCACTAGCACTTGATAACACAAAACACGGTGTTTCTTCACATTTATGTAAGTTTCATCGTTAAAATACACTCATATAATTAATTTCTTTCTATAAGCATATAACACAAATCACCACGCACACACAACACAACATACATAATATATGTACACCAATACACATGGGATGGATACTTCTCACAAATTTCCTTTTCTACACAAAAACAACAAAAGTGTGAGAACTGTAAGATATCCGTTCGGTTACACGTATCAGCATTAGTTGTTATTCTGAAAAAATAATGTTAACGAATTTGTTCTAGTGTCAAAGCGTTTGAACTTTGTAAAACCGTAATTCGTAGTGTTAAAATAATTAAGGCGTTAACATTTTGTGACGTTTCCAACCAGGTATGAACATTCTAGTTTAAAAAATAGCCAGGTAAACGTAACTCACATACTTGAAAATTTTAGTTTAATGTAAGAATTATTAGAATATGCTTACTTTAGAATGCCAAAAGCAAAATGTGTGAAATTATGATAACATTATAACTGCTTAAGTTAGTTTACTACTAAAAAAATAAAATACACATAAAGAAACAAAAAAAAACGCATTTGTAGGTAAAATAAACAACTTTCTAACAAGTAAAATAGCGTAACTGATACTTTAAAGTAATTAAGATTCTAAACCAAAACACAACGTAATAACTCAAGTATATAAGACACTTTAAGATAATTCTTCTAGATAGGACTCAAAAAAGAACATGGGATTTTAAATTTTTTCTTGAAAATTCTATTTGTGTATCCGAACACACGTATTCTTGAAATAGAATATGCACTCTGAGAAATCTATTTGTTTCACTGTCTGCCAATAGTCTATGGTCGATCTTAATTTATTCAAAATGGTTTACTAATTATTGAAAACTACATGAACGGATTAACTTTCAATTAAAACAGCTACAATTACTTTTTATCTTTCCACTATGAATAAAGAAATACATATAGTCGAAGTAGGAGAACGGATTTTTTTCCTTAAATTTTGTAAAATGATACTTAGTTTTTAAACACAAAAGTTTTTAAAATGGTATTTTAAGAGAAGCATAAAATATTTTTTTGGTAACGTAGGTATACCCAAAATTATTTTAGTATTCATGAATTCATTGTAAAATAACAAGCTGGCTCTAACTATCGCGTACCTTTTACTATTGGTTGCATGAGATTAAAAAGCCAGAAATTGTCTATGATTATTTAATGCTGAAGGGAGGAGGGTCGGTAGATTTCGCTTCGTTGTCCTCTAAATTTTATGTGATTAGTGTCGAACTTGATTTAAATGGATTGGATTAAGTGATACTGTTGGTGCTTAAACCGTTTACTTTACGCTTGAAGAGAGTTGTTCGTGGCGCTGCTGATTACATTCCGACCGCTCCCAGTGCGTAAAGTACGTACGTCAGTAACCAAGTATTTTTCATGCCGTTTGTACTACTTGCTTGTAGTAGGGGCCGTGTGATAGTAAAAGCTGTTGGAAAGTGCATTCATAGAAGTACTTGATGCCGTAAACACCTATCTCACGTCCCATTTAGTGCAGAGCAGTATGCGTTGATAGTGTCTGCGATTTCGATGTTTGTAGCCATTTTCGGTGTGTGATCAGTTTGTGATATTTACGTGGTTGAATTGCAAAAAAGTGACTAAAGTGAGGACTTTCCTGCAACACAATAATCCGTAAGATAATTCACACATCTATCTTAAATAATATAATTGATTCATATTTTTATTATTTTCTGTACTTTTCATTCAATAATGTTTTGATCACTTGAGTTAATACTTGTATTATTTATTTACTCGTTTAACTGTATATAGAATTCAAAATATACATTGTAAAATTTATTCTAATTTAAAAATCAGCACTGACAGTCAATCAGAAATTGAAAAATAGTATATATTCATTTGGCTCTTTTAATTTCAATTTTTATTAAATAAAACTATAATTTATCTACAAAAGTCTAACAAGAATTTATTAAGGGTATTCCAATAAGTATTCTGCATACCAAGTAACAAATAACTTAGGAATTTAAAAAAAAAGCATTGTATGTAAGATACTATGATACCATTAGTTAAGTTGGGTTAAGTAACTTCTGTAGGTGGATAGGTGTTAGAACATAGAAGAAATTATTTAAAAATAATTCACAGCCATGTTATAATTTCAAATATTTGGTAACATGACGCACATAGGGATAACAAGTTTACATTATATCTGGTCATGATACAATTTTCTTGTCGCCACATCCATACAATAAATCATTCATATAACAGAACACTTTCCATATCTCACATTACTAACAGCATCCTAAGAGGGCTAAGTGACAAGCCCGAGTGCCCGATCATGGGCGATCGGCTGCGCGCACATGTAGCCAGCATTAGGTCATGTTTTAAGTAGAATTAGTGTTTTTTGTCAATTGTAAATATTTTAATTATATGTAATTTATCTTACATGAGTTAAATAAATAGTTAGAGGGTAAATGACCAACAGGCACTTCAAAGTGATCATATAAGCTTCTTGACAGTCTAATGGCCGATTTCTAAATTCTATGTAAGTGCAGGTTACAATCTGATTGACGTCAAAATTTGAATGGAATATGCAGTTTAAGCATGGCGTGATCAATTAAGACGCTATTACATATTTAAATGATGTTTCAGTCTTCAACTATAAGTCACACTAGTTATGAAATACTGCCAGTTAAATATCCATAACATCAAAATAAACATTACATATATGTAAAACGAAAATTAAAACGGCTTAACTCACGTATTTATTATCCGGTGTCGGCACCGACTAGTTTCAGACCCTTCGGGGGTCCTTCTTCCTCTCTTCTCCTTCGAAGCACGAAGCGGCCACAACGCTCCCTGCGCCCCCCGCCCCCTCGAGCCGCGCCCTCCGCGCCCTGGCCCGCAGTGCGAGCCGCGACGTGACCGCGAACAAAAGCTAACTAATACTCGCCCTGAAGAAGGACCCCCGAAGGGTCTGAAACTAGTCGGTGCCGACACCGGATAATAAATACGTGAGTTAAGCCGTTTTAATTTTCGTTTTAAAGTAATGTCTCACGATAGTTTAAACAATTTAATTACATATATGTACTTAGAGTCCTTATGTATGTTTAAAAGGTTTAAAGAGTATTGTTACATTCTATTAATTTTTCTTGGTTACTGTTAGCTGAGATACATCCTGTCCTTTTCCCTATGGAAGTTTGGCACAGTATTGTACTCTTACATCACTATCAGTTATTACTGAATTCACTCCTTTCATACTTGAATTTAAACAATTCATAATCTTACTAATATTATAAATGTGAAAGTTTAGATGGATGGATGGATGTTTGTGGTTTAAACTGCTTACTGGATGTTGATGTAATTTGGCATAGATGTAGAGGATAGTCTGGAAGATCACATTGGTTATTTAATTTTGTTTTTTATTAATTCCATGTGAATGCAGTCACTACTTTTACTAATTTTCAATCTTTGTATAATATTTTATGTAAAAATAGCCTTTATTGCTTTTCTGATTACAATTAATACTAAATGCCTAGATACTAAAACTATTATTTTATTTTTCTAATCAATTACAATTACCATTTTTCATTTGTATTATCGGCAACTGGTTTTTTATTTTTTTTATTTGTATTTTATGTTGCACATACTAAAGATTAATCTTGTACATTTTTTTGTTATTAAACACACAGTCTTTTGTAAATTTCTCTATCTTACTAGAAAAGGTAGCTATCAACACTGCTTTTCTTATCCAATGCTTATAAATATTCATATAAACAAGTTTCTAATTTAGGTAATGTTGTTGAACTGTTAATTTGGTAACCTACATTTTATACATTTACAACCTACTTATTGATACTTGATTAATTCATTTATTAAAATGTTAATTCTTTACATAGTGTACTTTTTACATTCAAATCAAGTCTCCTTATCAAAATGTTTATTTCTGACAGCATTAGAAAATATGTCTCAGTTGCATTTTTTATTATAGTAATGCAAAAAAGCAGTTTACATGTTTTGGCTACCAATTTTATTTGAACCAGTTTTGTGTTATTTCTTTTAGCAAGTGTTTTCGTTCTCGCGTAATTAAAAAAACAAGTAGCTATGCGATTCATTCAGAAGTTTAGGCTACAAACTCTAAAAACATCCATCCATCTAAACTTTCGCATTTAAAATATACTAGCTTTCGCCCGCGACTCTGTCCGCGTGGAATTTAAAAAAACAAAAATAAGCACCCTATGTGTTCTTCCAGAATATCCTTTACATCTACACCAAATTTCATAGAAATCCGATCAGCCGTTTAGGCTACAAACTCTATCAAACATCTATCCATCGATCTAAACTTTTGATTTGATGTTTTATCGTATTTATTCTTACACTTTCAAAGATATCTAATTTGCCAGCAGTTTGCTGTTGTAATTAAAAACGGAAAGCTAAAGAATTTTGCAAGACAACGTAGAAAACATCCGATTGCAGTTAAGGGTATTTCTGTCTCGGCACATGTCTCACATCGCCGGACATAAACGGACATGTCTTATTGCGATAGGGAACTGGCAACCCCAAGGAAAAGTAGTAATTCCAAGCCATTGTGCTATTTTCTCTGTACGGATTTTTTGCGGGACGCATCCGTTGATTAAAAACAAGTCCACGCAAGGATTATGACTGGAAAATACCTTATTAATGCTTTAATCTATACTTCTATACTATTATAATAAAGCATAAACACACTTCTTTGTTGCCTAGGATGTCAGCAATTACAGCATATTTTTGAATAATTTTTTTTTAATAAAAAGCTCCACACTTGCGTCATGCTTTAGGCTATATATATTCACGCCACTAAACTTAGGGGGTAAATATTTTGCATAAAAACCCTAATGTGGAAAAGAGACCATAAGTTGCTGCCAACATCAAGGAAGCAAGGTTGCCATGGTTGGTCATCATGTCATGTCATTTTGACAATTTGATAAATTAAAATTTTCATATGATGAAGCCGCACGGGAACAGCTAGTTCTAAATGAAATCATGAGATTTAACCTGGTTAAAGAGATAATTATGAGGTTATGGCCTTCTTATCAATTGTCGCAATGTTATGTAAGTAAATTTATCGATATCTTTTACTGTAGACTACGTCTAAGTAAGACTACTCTGTATTTATATTGATGGCTATTGTACACACTGAACCTTCTCCATCCACTCCTGTAAATAAGATTTGTAACCCTTAAGATGGGTATTTTCATCGTAATGTTGCTAACAGACTTGTCCAAATACTTGGCATTATAAAAATTCAAACTTTATCACACTTGATACCAGGTTTATACCACAACGAGCTGTCGACCGTAAACTTCGTTGGCACAAATTTGGACCACCTGTTACGCCATTTTGACAGCGATAAATTAAAAAAAGTAGCCTATAATATGCCTATCCATGTCAGCTCTTCAGTGAAAGTCACGTCGTAATCGATCCAGCCGTTTCGGAGATTACATGGAATAAACGTGGCTTGCGGACAGACAGACAAAATTTTTTTAAATGAGATTTTCGTTATCAGCAACGCAAATACATCATCTTCCCGAAATCTGGAATTTTTCTTTTGATATTACAAACAGACACTCTAATTTTATTATATGTATAGATTATATCTCAAATTGCTTCACTTTCCTACAACTATACCGATATGGAGTTAATCCGGAAGGAACAGCTCGTAATATCGCTTTACTAAAAGCAGGGAAGGAGCACGCAGTCGTAAATCATTAAGAAATGCCGCTCCAAGGTTATCTGTAAATTCTTGTTCTTTTTAAATATTAACGAGACGGTACTAAGAATTCTTGAATATCCTGTCGACTAAGTAGACAAATATCACGGAACTTTTATTTTGACGGACTTAAAATCTTTTTCGCGTTCAAAAAACTAAAATACTTACGTCATTATTGCATGAAGAAATTATAGTTTTTATAAGATCGTCTCGTACATCATACTTCATACTTCTATACTATATACTATATACTTATACTAATATTATAAAGAGGAAAACTTTGTATTTTTGTATGTATACGGACTTTTTGGTAAATAAAATGCTTTAATGTACTAATTCCAAAAAAATAAATGATTTAGTATTCTTATAAATACTTCTTCCACTCTATTATACGTATTTATACAGATAATAGTTGTATGCAGCGGGTTTCATTTGGTATTTTCAAGTACAAATAAGTGATCGATAATCGTTGCCATGGATGGGGCTCATCCACTCGTAAGTACCTGTACAATGCCCAGCTGTACATTTGTAATGATACATGCAATTTATACGTTTTTATATTCAAAATAAAGGTATATACTGCAAGATTATATAAAAAACTAGATGCTCCCGTGCTTCATCCGCACGAAATTATAAAAACTTTATTTTATTGTTTACATTTGTCAAATTCTCAATTGCAACCATAAAACCTTGCTTCCTTAAGGCGAGGTTATGGCAAATTGCGCATCTTTGGAAGCATAGAACAGCATTTCTACAAAGATTTGATTCGTGATATTTTAGTATGTGTAACTTCAGTTCTTTAACTAAAGCCTCGTGGAACAGAATCACGATTGGACAAACTTTTCTCGATAGATTTATTTTTTGAAAATGTGCCTAATTCTGTAAAGATCACCATATATCTGCAATACAACAACGAAAGTAAAAACTCGAAGTGGTTTATTTGATACACGAGTACTTTATCTTCGGTTAACCCGAAGCTTTTTGCAATACATTGATTAGTTAATTTTTAATCGAATTTAATTAAAATGAGCTCCCAAAACCATTCGGATTTCGCGTCAGTCCGCCCGCGGGCGTCGATGGAAGCGGACCTGTGCTCGTCGCTCCGGCGAAACCCCCTGCGCGTCCCGCATTTATGTGACCACGTGAGTGACGGAAAGGGCGATAGTCTGCCCGATAGCTCGCTCTCTTTTTATCAAGCCCGAACGTAAAATCACTGATCTATATAAAATGGAACTTCCCACAATACTGAAAGCGCCACGCGAATGGAATATAAATATTAATTATTTTTTTTTATTTTATTAAAAACTTACATATTTCTATTTAATTAAATTTATAATGAATCGGAAAATAAGCTTTTTCATTAAATAATATTTTCCAAATTCGTAAGCGATTCTTTAAGTATAAACGGACGATTTTGTCACAAAACAGTATTATCTATACTATAGTGTGTCTAAATAATTTAGATTAGTTTGACAATTCATTTCAAATTTAGTAGGGATGGTTGTGTAAAATCAGTCATGAATCTTATCAATATCGATTTTTATTCTTATAGATGTTGGAATCGACAGATTTATTGTTATAACAAATGAAATAAAAAAAAAACGCTGTTTTCTCAAATTAATAATAACCATAACAATTAGTGAGAGTAAATAAATGTTTATTACTACTACAGCCGTTTTGTTATTTATATAGTTCGTATGTTTTCTAATACCACGTGGACGAAGTCGCGGGCAACACCTAGTTATAAATAAACTTAATGTAAAAATCTAAATCGGAGTCGGGATGGCGCTTCGCGGCGTTCGATGTTAAGGACACGGCCGCGAAGACCGACGAGACTCGACTCACGCTAGTGATGGGACTCGAGTTGCTTTTCACTCGAGTGACTCGAGTAAGTTTTACATTACTCGGACTCGAATGAAATTTTTGCCAACTCGAGTTTCAAGTGACTCGAGTCGACTCGAATTACGAGTGACTCGTAACCATTAGAGTGGTTTATACCGAGCCGAGTAAGAAATTCTGACAGCAATTTCAGTATTTTTTTTTAATACATTGTTTCTGTTCTTTTGTTGACTTATTTAAACTTCATTTAAGTTAATTTTAAAGCATATTTATTATTATCTAAATTGTGTAAGAACATAATAAAACTGTTCATATTTTGATCTCATGAAAATCCTCGTTACAATAAATTAAATTGGAAACTTTTTTAGTATTACATAATAATATTTCAATTCGACTGGTTTATATAAGAGGTTTCTTGGTTACGTAGACAGGTTAAGTTTAAACGAAAATTTTATTTAATTATATTTTATCGTTTTGTTTAGATTTTTTGAGTTGCTTATAAAAAAAAATATTCTATGTTAAATTAATATTGTTTTATTCGCTTTAAAATTTTGGTTATTCGAGTTTTATATTCCGAGTGACTCAAGTCAATAAAAATCACTCGAGTGGCATTCGAGTGAGAAAGTTACCAGTACCGAGTGACTCGAGTGAAAAAAAGTCACTCGAGTCCCATCACTAACTCACGCGGTCTAACCGTGCGGTGCACCCCGCTCATTGTTTGCGCGCGCCTACTTCTTCCCCCCAAAAAACGCAAATTGTCCCGAATACAGCCCCTTAATGTTGGCAGCTTGTAGTTTATGGTCCCTTTCCTACATGAAGGTTTTCCAATTTACCCCCTAAGTTTAATAGCGTGAAAATATATAGTCTAAAGCGTGTCGTAAGTGTAGGGCTTTTTTTTATTGAAAGTATTATTAAAAAATGTGCTGTGATTGCTAACATCCTACGCCACGAAGTAGTGTGTGTTTACGCTTTATTATATTAAGTATAGATGTAGATATTCGTGGTTTATCTAAAGTTTTATACAACAACGCCTGTAACCCAAAGGTGTAAGCGGTAGTTTTCCATTTGAAGCGATCTCTGTATACCTCTCTCGCTTCTACATCTTACGTCTCTGGTGTTAATTGTTAGCCATTTATTATAAATTTCACTAGCTCATGAATTAGAAAAAAAAATTAGTAAGAAGCCTATTTTTTCTTCCAAACTATTTTCTACATCTGTGTCAAATTTCACCAATATTTAAGACATTTGCCTTGCACAGCCGCGTTGTGGAACCGTCTGTCCTCGGCGGTGTTTCCAAACCAATACGACTTAGGGTCCTTCAAGAAGCGAGCTTACAATTTCCCCAAAGGCCGGCAACGCATCTGTAGTTCCTCTGGTGTTGCGGATGTCCATGGGCGTCGTTGACCACCTCTGTGTTCCCGCCGCTTGTTTGCCTCCTTCTCTTATAAAAAAAGCCTTATTTGGTTTTGATTATACGTAGTTTCCATCCATCAAAACATCCAAACTTTCGCATTTATAATGTTAATAATAATATTATGTTGACTGTCCAATTAAATTTTGTTTTGAAACGTAATAATTAATTTTGTACCCAGTATGCCGACCTAATTTACAGAGCAGTTTGATTTAAAGTCAACATCAAAACAAGGTTATATCGGACTCCGATAGGTCAATTCAGATGAGTTTAATTTAACAAAACCCAATTTAGTATTCCCTAGGCCTTAGTCCTTTGAATTTGCTTTCGGTGTTTTGCATTTATGTGTTTAATTTATGAAATGTATTTATGCATTTTGCTACTCGAATTTCCCAAGTGTAAACATATTTTAGATCCGTAAAGATAGTTGTTCCCAGCCGAAAGCCAAAATATGACTTATTTGTAAATGGAACGAGAAGGCAGTTAGCTTACGTTAATAAAAACAATCTTACTTCTTACTAATCTTATAAATGCGAAAGTTTAGATGGAAGTTTGTTAGAGTTTGCAACCTAAACGGATCTCGATTAAATTTGGCATAGATGTAGTGGACTCTGGAAGAAGACATAGGCTACTTACTTTTGTTTTTTTATTTCACGCGGACGGAGTCGCGGGCAAACGCTAGTACTTATATGTATGAAATTAAAACTAAATCATAATACACAAGGAAACATTAATTTTTAGTCTCCTGTTTGCATATTTCGTGATAATAAATGTATGCTATATCCTTTAATTAAATCTAACCTCAAAAATATTACAATCTTGTGGTACTGTGGAATTCTCTGTACTCTGTAGTCGTAAATAATATGCGTCGCTTCCATATTTCTCAGTTAATTGCTTCGGCAATTAGCCTCGTTTGTCCGCCAGTGGATGTAACAATTCCAGGCGAGATGTTCCCTTTAATAAAATCCGTTACAAGACTACGATGCACTTATGGCCGGTTTCCCAGCTACATTTAACCATTCGTTAATCTTTTTTGGTTCAATAACTTCATAAAATGCGTTTCTGAACTACGTAACTTGAGTTTTACTCCGTTGAAACTAAGATCAAACTAACATTAATGTAAAATTAATGTAAAGTAACGATAAAATAAATGGAAACTTCAGAAACCCAGCATTATTCGAAAAGCGTATCATCATCAGTCCACTGCTTCACCAATTTTTAAACGAATATTAAAAACTTTACCTTTTATTATAAAACTAACTGTTGCACGCGACTTCGCCCGCGTGGAATTAAAAATGTAAAAAATGTTGGCCATATAGCCTATATTACTCACAGATAAATGACCTTTCTAATGGTAAAAGAATTTAAAATCGGCCCAGTAGTTTTTCGTGAATCAAATACGTACAAAAAATCCAAATCATTCCTCTTTATAATATTAGTATAGATGAGGCAAATGAAAGTAGTAATGGATATATTTAACGGCCTACAAAAAAACATTCTTATTCATTTCATATGATATCCGATACATTTGTAATCTCAAAAAAGATTTAACCAAGGAAATGACTTTTATTTAAAAGTTTATTCTTTTTCTGTGTCGTTTTATATTACTTTTATTAGGAATTGAAAGTTTTGTGAAAGTTAAAATTTTTGCCGTATCATCTCTGTTTAAACAATAAGTACTAATATTAAACGCAAAAGATTCTATAATTTATTTTTATTATTAAACCAGTATAAAAAAATGTAATAATAATAATATTTTTCACGACAAACAGCTCTAAAATCAGAGATGAGAGAAAATTCAAGTCATACTAATATTAGTATGACTTGAATTTACTATATTATAAATGCGAAAGTTTAGATGGAAGTTTGTTAGAGTTTGCAACCTAAACGTCTGAATGGATCTCGATGAAATTTGGCATAGATGTAATGGAGTCTGGAAGAAGACATAGGCTACTTACTTTTGTTTTTTAATTTCACGCGGACGGTGTCGCGGGCAAAGACTAGTACTTATGTAAATGAAATTACAACTAAGCCATAATACACACGAAAACATTAATTTTTAGTCTCCTGTTTGCATATTTCGTGATAATAATAATAAATGTATGCTATATCCTTTAATTAAATCTAACCTCAAAAATATTACAATCTTGTGGTACTGTGGAATTCTCTGTACTCTGTAGTCGTAAATAATATGCGTCGCTTCCATATTTCTCAGTTAATTGCTTCGGCAATTAGCCTCGTTTGTCCGCCAGTGGATGTAACAATTCCAGGCGAGATGTTCCCTTTAATAAAATCCGTTACAAGACTACGATGCACTTATGGCCGGTTTCCCAGCTACATTTAACCATTCGTTAATCTTTTTTGGTTCAATAACTTCATAAAATGCGTTTCTGAACTACGTATCTTGAGTTTTACTCCGTTGAAACTAAAATCAAACTAACATTAATGTAAAATCACTAGGTAACGATAAAATAAATGGAAACTTCAGAAACCCAGCATTATTCGAAAAGCGTATCATCATCAGTCCACTGCTTCACCAATTTTTAAACGAATATTTAAAACTTTACCTTTTATTATAAAACTAACTGTTGCACGCGACTTCGCCCGCGTGGAATTAAAAATGTAAAAAATGTTGGCCATATAGCCTATATAGCCTCACAGATAAATGACCTTTCTAATGGTAAAAGAATTTAAAATCGGCCCAGTAGTTTTTCTTGAATCGAATACATACAAAAATACAAATCTTCCCTCTTTATAATATTAGTATAGATGAGGCAAATGAAAGTAGTAATGGATATATTTAACGGACTACAAAAAAACAATTCTTATTCATTTCATATGATATCCGATACATTTGTAATCTCAAAAAAGATTTAACCAAGGAAATGACTTTTATTTAAAAGTTTATTCTTTTTCTGTGTCGTTTTATATTACTTTTATTAGGAATTGAAAGTCTTGTGAAAGTTAAATTTTTTGCCGTATCATCTCTGTTTAAACAATAAGTACTAATATTAAACGCAAAAGATTCTATAATTTATTTTTATTATTAAACCAGTATAAAAAAAATGTAATAATAATAATAATATTTTTCACGACAAATAGCTCTAAAATCAGAGATGAGGGAAACTTCAAGTCATACTAATATTAGTATGACTTGAATTTACTATATTATAAATGCGAAAGTTTAAATGGATGGATGTTTGTTAAAGTTTGTAGCCTTAATCACTGAACGGATTTCCATGAAATTTGGTATAGATGTAGAGTATAGTCTGGAAGAACACAGAATACTCACTTGTGTTTTTTTTTAATTACTCGCAGACGGAATCGCGGGCGAAAGCTAGTATAAAATATTTCATTTTTTTCTTGCAAGTTAATTTACTTCTAATGGTATTGCAATAATGACCATAATTGTAATGTAGTTGCATGAACCTCAGTCAGCATATGTGACCTTTTCACTCGACTTTCTATGTCCTAAAAATGTAGACACGTGTCGCTCAATTCCAATTCAATGGTGTTTCCATGCGTTTTAACTGGCTTGTATACGTATTTGTGTTAATGTGATACTTTTACGGATTAAAAAAACAAAAAAAAACGCAATCCGCCACGATAGATTAAAAAGGATGACATTTTAGGGGAAGTGATTTTGTTTGTCATTTTTTTTTTAATATTAGTAGATTTTTGTTAATTTACTAATATTTCCTTTAACCATCCCAACTAAGCTCTAGGCGTGTGCTAGAATATGGTTTACGACAATAGTCGAATGGCGGGATTCGAACCCTCGACCTCAAGATCGGTGGTCCGTACACCAAACACTTTTAGCTATTGGCTATTGACACTTAAATTACGTGTAAGGGTAGAGCGTTATAACCAGGGTGGACAGTAATAATCTTTGTTCATGATTCTACTAATGAGAAGCTCTTTTAATTTATTTTTTTGTTGTTAATTGGCATTTTAATGATGACACTGGTTATATCTATTACTAGCTCTTGCTCGCAACTTCGCTCGCGTGAAATTAAAAAAAAAAAAAAAAACAAAAAAAAACGCAATCCGCCACGATAGATTAAAAAGGATGACATTTTAGGGAAAGTGATTTTGTTTGTCATTTTTTTTTAATATTAGTATAGATTTATTTCTTTTGTCAAATTCTATTTTTCTATAATTTTTTAACAATCTAAAGTCATTGACAAGTATATTCTTATTTGAGACGCATAATAAAATATCCTTTGTCTATTTGTATGTCTTTTTCTTTTGTGCTTGTTATCAACACGATTGCCAAGTGCGAAGGTTGTTAGGGCTCACGAATTATTCAACTGTACACCCTTCGCACTTTAAACCCTTTAGTTGTACGTGAAAGGGTAGAGCGTTATAACCAGGGTGGACAGTAATAATCTTTGTTCATGATTCTACTGAGAAGCTCTTTTAATTTATTTTTTTGTTGTTAATTGGCATTTTAATGATGACACTGGTTATATCTATTACTAGCTCTTGCTCGCAACTTCGCTCGCGTGAAATTAAAAAAAAAAAAAAAAAAAAAAAAACAAAAAAAAACGCAATCCGCCACGATAGATTAAAAAGGATGACATTTTAGGGAAAGTGATTTTGTTTGTCATTTTTTTTTAATATTAGTATAGATTTATTTCTTTTGTCAAATTCTATTTTTCTATACTTTTTTAACAATCTAAAGTCATTGACAAGTATATTCTTATTTGAGACGCATAATAAAATATCCTTTGTCTATTTGTATGTCTTTTTCTTTTGTGCTTGTTATCAACACGATTGCCAAGTGCGAAGGTTGTTAGGGCTCACGAATTATTCAACTGTACACCCTTCGCACTTTAAACCCTTTAGTTGTACGTGGAAGGGTAGAGCGTTATAACCAAGGTGGACAGTAATAATCTTTGTTCATGATTCTACTAATGAGAAGCTCTTTTAATTTATTTTTTTGTTGTTAATTGGCATTTTAATGATGACACTGGTTATATCTATTACTAGCTCTTGCTCGCAACTTCGTTCGCGTGAAATTAAAAAAATAATAAAAACCTTAGCCTATGATACTCACAGATTAATTACCTTTCTAACGGTGAAAGAATTTTTAAAGTCGGCCCAGTAGGTTTTGAATACATACAAAAATACAAATCTTTCCTCCTTAGTATAGCCTAGCTGTTCCAGTGCGATTTCAACAGCATAAAATTATTTTATTGTTTACATGTGTCAAATTGTCAATTGCAATTGTAGAAATGACATGACATGACAAAACTTGGCAATCTTGCTTCCTTGATGTTGGCGGCAACTTATGGTCTCTTTCCCACATTAGGGTTTTTATCCAAAATATTGACCCCCTAAGTTTAATGGCGTGAAAATATATAGCCTGAAGCGTGACGTAAGTGTAGGGCTTTTTATAAAAAAAATAATTATTCAAAAATATGCTGTAATTGCTGACATCTTAGGCAACAAAGAAGTGTGTGTTTACGCTTTATTATATTAGTATAGATGGATTTTTTATCTGATTTTGAAATAGTAATAATAATAATATGTATTTGTCAGATAAATGCAGATTTATACATATGTGGGTTAAAAAAATGTACTTGATTACTCATTATATTGCTAATGTCAACAAATGCATTGTTGCAATAAGCAAAATTAATTGTACATTGAACTCATGATTTGTCAGCTTTATTGCGAAAGGCATAAGACTGCTTTTCGATAATTCATACCTAATTGTCACTGATTATTCATGTTATTGAAATATGTTCCGAAATCAAAAGGTAATTAGACGTAATTCAGCGTTATTTAGTATTCATTTTGTATTTGTATTTAAATTGTTATATCTAAAGCCCGCTACACACGCTTAGTTTTATTTAAATGGTCGGAGTGTTCAAATAAAACTGGGCGTGTGTAGCGGGCTTAACCATGATTTTCTACTGACAAAACGCACGAATGAAAATAATGTTTACTCAGTGTTTTTAATAAGAATGAGCGGGATAACAATATTTCTATCGGAACAGAAGTAGGAACCCAGTATAGATTGTTCGTTGAATTGTGTTTGAAGTAAAAATCTCAATCCTACCTCTTCGGCTTAGAAACAAAATCCAACCGTTGTTATGACGTCATCTTAATTATTCCATTAACGTTTATGTTTTGTTTTTGTTGCAGGTCTATCGCAGTATCGACAGTGTCGCATGATGTTATTATTTCTTAATACATTAACGGTCAATTAGGCAATCGAGTGGGAAGTTTAGAAATGGTAAAGACACAAAACCAGCAATGGACGGCGTGAAGAAATTACACTCGGGGACGCTGTATCGGTAAGTTATATTATTTTCATTTATTAGTACAAGAAAATTTAAAATATTCTGGACGTTAAACGCTGAATAATCTTTATCAGTATATTTTTACTTTATCATGGTATTGGTTATTTCGTTCAGATATGTTCTTCATATAACAAGAGAAAAAGAAAAAACGTGCAATTGCAAGGAACTGTTCAGTGTGTACGTTAGTTTAGATTATTTACCTCGTAGGTGGTCGGCAAATGCGACATTATTCGCATACATAGGATATACAGAGTAAAAATAGGTCGCCTATAACCGCAATGTATTTTTAGACGCCGTGTCCGCCACAATTAGCTTTTGTGGGAGACGCTTGCTTTGTTAAAATTCACCGCTAGAGATAAGATGTGGGTTTGTCTTAACTATCAGTCTCATACTAAGGTTAAATTTGACGAGAGGATCTGGGGTGTTTCGCTAGTATAGATATGTAAAAGGAAACACTAGGTTAAACATAGGTCATAACGACAAAGTTCCTTGTCTAAAGAATGTTTAATTAGTTGTGAACGGGTGAGAGGTTATGTCGCTAATTGGCCTCGTTACATTTTCAATTAAACTTTATACAATACGGTGTAATTTTTCTCTAACTTATACTAAGCTTATCAATTAAACTGACTACCCATATTTGTTTATATGAGAATCATTCGAACAGTGGTAGAAGTCGGAGCATAGTACGACCACATAGACAGGCGTGAAATAGAAGTATTTTCTTAGGTAACCGGACACTTCGCTATTTTAGCGAATTTATCTGTCTGTCTAAATTATTCTACTGTTGATGAGAAGCAATTTTATATTTTTATCCTTTTAAATCTCGATTTGTTTATGTCATGAATAACCGGTATTTAAGTTGGCACGTCAGGAAGAAGAGTACTCTTGTCCCGACGTGCCAAGTGCCGGGTACTATAGCTTTTAGAGTCAATGATTGTTCTGCGTTACCGCAAACTTTTTAAATGATCGACAGTTCATTGTTAGTTCATAAACAGCAATCGCGGTACAGTCGGGCACAGCCGGTTATCACAAGTTGGGACAATTGTCGTCAGCTGACAGAATGGATACAACCGGTGAACGTCACAAGTCGTTTCTGTTCTGAATTGTACCGCTGTCCCTTACTTTGTGTGTAGTTGTTGGGATACTGAATCGAAATTTAAATGTGATCGTCTTGAATAGCCACGCTTTAGGCTATATATTTTCACGCCATTAAACTTAGGAGGAATTAAATTGAAATTTAACTTAAATATTTTGGATAAAAACCCTAATGTCGGAAAGAGACCATAAGTTGCTGCCAACATCAAGGAAGCAAGGTTGCCGTTGTTTGTCATCATGTCATGTCATTTTGACATTTGCAATTGATAATTTGACAAATGTAAACAATTAAATAAAATTTTTATAATTTTATGCGGATGAAGTCGCGCGGGAACAGCTAGTCTTAAAATAAAACAAAGCTGTGATTCTAGAAGGTTGTTGCAACCTTTTTCTGTCTGGCTTCAACTAAAAGAATGTTTTAGACGTAAGGTTGCAAAGCATACAGTACAGACGGTCCCCCGGGATCAGTCAATGTTGGCGACGTGCCAACGGATATCCAGTAGAAATTTAAAGTTTAAAACTTTACCGTGTAATCAATGATTGTGGCTACAAAGGTAGGGGAAGACCAAGAAAGTATGGATTGTGTGAAAGAGGGGAATGGAGTCAGATGACGGCTGATAGAAATGTATGGAGCACATACTGTGCCGACCCTCCATAGGGATAAGGGCAAATTCATGAATCAATGATTTATTATTTAAAGTTTGTCTTTTATAAGAGAAACTTCAATAGTTTTTATGAACTTTTCTATGATCTCTAGTTGCTTAAAGACGTAGTTTTATTAACCAAATATTGGAATTTTGGTTGTAAAGCCTATAAGTAAAACAAGTAAATATTTTAGTAATTATCAAGAAATTATTAGTTCACTTTCATTGTCATTATTTTGTATAAAAATAGGATTTATTTCTCCGTAAAACATTTCTTATAAATATCTTTCGTCTTGACTTCTAAGTATCCGACTCCGCAAAGACTTTTATAAACTTTCATAAAAGGCTTAACCAGTCCTCCATCAACTGTCTACGCGAGCGCCCTCTGTATTTCTATTTTCATATCAAGATTCTCGCAGATAGTTGACCCGAACGCCAGAAGTTTCTTTTTTTGTATCCTTAGTTATAAAAGTCATTAAAACACAAATAAGAACACAATCTTCGAAATCAAAACATTATCAGCATTACAAATTATTATTAAACTGAGTATAAGCAAAATTTGTACTAATATTTGCTTATACTCAGTTTATTTCTAATTTTAACTTTATACCAGGTTTATTATATAGATGTATCGTAAGACTCCATACAAATTATGTATTAGCGAAAAGCCTACTTCTTAAGCTAATTGTAGCCTTTCAAATAATCTTATTATATTTACTTAAAGCCCAGCTATTATTCCTTACAACAGAAACGTTTTATTTTTAAGGTGATTTTCTTCAAAGTTTCAAACATGTTGGTTATTGTTACTTCGAACTTAATGTATTATGATCAAAAATTAATCGATTTGCAGTTGACATACACAACTCGTTTGGGTACATAGACGTCTGTGTTACAGAATTGCGCCAAGTTTTGGTCAGTACTGTCCCTTAAGGTACCAAGTGTGAGTGTTTAAACTAGATTTTATTTTAATCAACTATCGAGAGCTAATTTCATGAAGACTAAGATTGTAACATATATGCTTGAATCAACTATACTGGCGGCCATCTTTGTTGAACAAACAGCTCAGTTTTAGCAACGTGTAGTAGAATACATTAGACGGAACACTGTGCCCAATGTCCACTAATCTACTTACACATTGTAAACCTTAGTTAGTGTATACTCTGTTATCGTATGTTCATATCTTAATTCAATTCCGACAAATACAGGTAGGGCTGCCAACAAAACATGACGTGACGAATAAAAGACGATCATCTGTAACTCTTAACTCATTGATAACTACATCCAGTATCTTTTTTCACACTCACTCTTGAAGTTGTTGACAAAATGCTAGCCAGTTTATACACGATGCAAACATAAAGAATGTGGTAGAATCCTGCAGATGTGGTAACCCTAACCTCAGGGCTTGCCCGCAATTGCTTTGTGGTCGAATGGATTTATTTTTAAATAAATTGTTTTTTAATTTATCTTGTTATTTAATATTAGTATGAACGTACAACTGTGGTGAGTCTAGGTTATGTAATTTACAATTTGATACTGTTATTACTACGTACATATTTATGTCAATCTGACATTTGAAGGTCGCAAGTTTGATACCCAGCTAGTTTTTAATATTGTAATAGTATTACAAAAGATTCCAGAAGCACGTACTTGATTGTATATCTTTAGACTTCTTTTACTAGTATTTTTAACTTATTTGGTTTCTAAAGTATTCCCAACTCTCTCAATATTATGCAAAGTACGTAATTCACAACCAACAATACATTCAATCCCTCTCGATTCGCAGCCGAACAATGGGGAAGATCTCGCCGAATTCGGCGATAGAAATTTCTAGTGCCATTAGCGGGGACAACTCGAGCATTCGGAAGCGTTGTTTTGTCAAGTATGTAATTTACTCTGATGTGGACACAACACAATGTCCACACTTAATCAGTGTTTGATCGAACGCTGTGTAGGGCCAGACTGATGTTTTTAATATTTGAATGATGGTTAACGCGTGTGAATAAGGGCGGGAATACACATGCATATAAAACGGAGTAGTAGCTGCCATTCAATATGTGTATATTCACGAGATCTCATGAGACTAGACGTATGTCTTTTGCTGGAAAGCTGGGATACTATACCGCATAACAATTTTCGAAAATGTTAAGCATTTAAAATAGCTATAATACAAGTGTTATGATAGTTGAAACCGTCAATTATTTAAACATACAGCAAATGCAGGCCACAACGACTCTCGACTCCTCGACGACATTAAATTTACTTACAAATTTCCTCGTAAATGCGAATTAAATCGTGCCAGCTACATTTATGGTACTGGCATGCCAGTGCATTTATACATGCCTGAAGCTGGCATGAACCAATCTCGGTAGATTGTGAAGTATTTCTTTCTGGTCATACTATTTTTTACATAGTCTTATGAATTTGTTGAACAAATTGTGTTCCTAGAATCCACAAATTGATATAAAGGGGTATAGCAAATGTTAAACAGTTTCTGTTTATAAAATAACATATTCCAAACCACAGATTCGATTTGCGGCACGTATAACTGTGTTGGCTTTTCGCGAACTTCTCCGAGGGTTTGGTTATGTAAGAAAACATCGTCAGGAAATTCGCATTTACGAGGAAATTTGTAAGTAAATGTAATGTCTAGTATTCGAGAGTCGTTGCGGTCTGCATTTTCTGTATGTTTAGATATGTGAGGGTTTTTACTGATAGATTTGTATTCTAGCTATTTTAAATGCTTGGCATATTCTAAAATTCTAAGTTCTATGGTATCCCAGTTTCCCAGCATAGGTTTCATTAAACTAATTAAGCTAGAAATTAGCTTGTAATATCTTCACAAATATGTAAAATATGTCATATCAAGTCAAACAGACAAGGTAACGAAGTTTGACGTTAGTAGAAATTGTTTGATCCAATATTGGCATTGCCTTTGCTAAGACATTTTGACCTTGGCCAATGTTGGCTCTAATTAAAATTGGAAGCAGACGAATTGAATTACCATGTTGATGTTCAATGAAGTATTTCAAATGATATACGCTTAGGGCCTGTCCCACCACTGGCTGATAGAGGATCAGATAACTTAAAAATGACGTCACTGTTAGATAAGGTATCAAAATCCGATATTTCCATCACATATTTTACACGTTGGATTGTTATCGGATAATTTACAATTTGGTGGGACAAGCCCTTAGACTAATTTTCGCTATTACGGAGGAATCGAAAATTGGTATATTAATAATTTTCGTTTTACTTTGACCTATGTGAATATAATCGACTTTATGTAATAAAAATAGAAATATGGTAATAGGAAATATTTGAATGTTTTCGTGGCGCCAGTAATAAAAAAATATATTTTGATAAATATTAATAATATTGAATTCCATTAACTTCAAAGGTCAAGGTGTAGATTGACATGTATATTTTATGAATTAATATTAAAAAATATACATTTGACTACTGATCTTATTGAAATATCCGTGCAAAGACATTGATTGTTGTTTAAAATAGAGTTAGTATTATAAAATACGGGTACAATATCAGTTTGTATAATAAAGTATAGTGTTTACGATATTTTTATATGTTAGTTTTTTTCGATGATTCGTCAGCTCGGAAATAAAAAAAATCGCCTATAACATTCCCGCATCTATCAGCCTTCTCGCTAAAGTCCCGTCAAAATCGTTCCACCCGTTCCGGAGATTACAGGGAACAAACGCAGCCTTAGGTGCAGACATGAATTTATAATATTGTTTTTTGTCATTAGAATACGTCATAGAATATATATTTTTTTTGTTTACATACAGTTACTTCATTCCATATGTCTTATTATATAATATGTAAATTAAAAGCCAATTTTCGTTTTTAATTTTATTGTCAAAAGAAAATAATAATAATTTAGCAGTAACATACAATTTATTTTAATTAGTTTTTGTTAATTATAACTTTGTACCGAGGGAGTTATGTTAGACATTGTATAAGCTAACGTTCCGACTCTCGTTAAATTGTTTTATTTAAAAGCAACATTTCCGGCAACTGGAAACAACTCTAGTTTCAGGTGGTAATGTGTGCTACGAAATGTTTTAGGAAGATTCCTTTGTTGTGGAACTATGTCTAC
Organism: Papilio protenor; assembly: GCA_029286645.1. Classification (NCBI taxonomy): domain Eukaryota; kingdom Metazoa; phylum Arthropoda; class Insecta; order Lepidoptera; family Papilionidae; genus Papilio; species Papilio protenor. The sequence goes on along the minus strand of JAGSMZ010000072.1, from coordinate 155,403 downwards.
ATATGTTCTTTTATATGTAACATTGCTATATAAAGTTCATGTATGTTAATAAACATACACGAGTTGCTTAATTTTTTGTTTTAAGCATATAAGACAGATTATAAAATAAGGTACCAGTTTTGATAGCAGATATAAAAATATTCGCGAGACCATTCTTGTTAGGCCAATTTATATTTGGATCAAACTATTCAATTTATTGATTTTATAAACAAAAGTCCTATCCAGTGACCGAAACCATCAGAATATTTAAAATAGTTTACATTTTTTTTATCCACAGCCGTAACCGGAAATTGCGTGGCTTTGTTATTCCGAAATAAAAACGATTCGGAATTGAACGCGTCGCGCGGTGTTTACCGACCGCCATCTTTATTGCTCACTGATACGATACACTATGGGATTACAAGGGAATTTGTTCAGTGAACGCTTTAATAATGTTATTTGTACGCTTGTAATCAATTTTTTATTGTCCAACACACGAATGAATGTCCTTAGGCATGTTAGTTGCTTGCAGAAGTAGTATTTTAGGAATTATTTTGTTTATTTGTGTCCTATTTAACTGTAAACCTTTACGTTCTAATAAGTTTCAGAGCGGTCCTTCCAGGATTTTATCAAAATCGTCAATATCATACTAATATTATAAATGCGAAAGTTTAGATGGATGGATGGATAGATGGATGTTTGTTAGAGTTTGTAGCCTAAACTGCTAAACGGATTTCGATGAAATTTGGTATGGACGTAGAAGATAGTCTGGAATAACACATAGGCTACTCACTTTTGTTTTTTTTTTTAATTCCACGCGAACGGAGTCGCGGGCGAAAGCTAGTAAACTATAAACGTCACTACCCATGCGGTATGTTTGCTTGGCACTTGGTACCTTTTTTTTTGTTAACGGGTGGGGGGGGGGGAATCTTCGAAAGATACCCTGTCTTTTATAAAAGACAGGGTTATGTGAGATTTCTACTCACTAAAAACCCCCTCGGTGGCCGCCCTCAGGTGCGATTTGAGGGTCCCGGGATCTCCAGTGGAACGCACCGGTACCCTCTGCACCGTGTTGCTTTCGACGCTGCTTTTGTTTGGCACTTGGTACCTAGTGGTAACAAGTCGTGGACCACGGTTTGTCTTCTGTGCAATTTTAATAGTGTAGACTTCATTCGATAAGAGTGTAAATGCCCAGGATTCTATTGTCCAACACAAAGAATGCGTCACATCATAAACTTATACAGTTTGAAAAAAGTTGTTGAAAGCTCGTAGTTGTTTATACTTAAAGAAGGCACAGAGCTTAAAGTTAAAGTCACGTTTAAAGTTGAAGATGTATTCAACTGGGAAGTTTTAAAACGCTTCGAGATTAAACTGTGTTAGTTAGTGGAAAAGTTTTGTGCTTGCTGTATGTTATGAGGAATGTTCACATCTGAAGTCAGATAAATAAAGTTATATAGTGACGTTCACCACGTATTTTATTTAAAGTAAAAAAAAAAAAAGTTTAAAGTAAAAAAAAAAAACTATTTTTTTTTTATTTTATTTAAAGTAAGATCGAAGTAATTTGTTTTAGACACCCATGACAACTCCTGGTGTCAGATTTGTAACATCATTTTAAATATATAGAAAATCCTCATCGGAAAGTATTATCCTCATTTACTCATAAATAGCTTATACGGTAATGTTCATTCATTACTTTAATGCTTTTGTTTATGTGTACTAATATTATAAATACGAAAGTTTAGATCGATGGATGGAGTTTGTAGCCTAAACGGCTGAATGGATTTTGATGAAATTTGGCATAGATGTAGAGGATAGTCTGGAAGAACACATAGGCTACTTGCATTTGTTTTTTTTTAATTCGACGCGGACGGAGTCGCGGGCGAAAGCTAGTATTTACATAATTTAACATTACAAGTTTTAACCCTTTCTTCTCGTTGGTCAAGGTAGGAAAATGGTTGAGTAGTTGAGAGAGAAACGTTGAGTTAGTTCTAGTTTTTTGCGATTACGTAAAATGACGGTTAGTTAAGTAGTTCGTTAGGAGAAAGCATAAAAGAAGAAAGTTTATTGATATAAAAAATATATTTATAAAATTATCTTTTCCATTCACTTGACTTAACAATAAATATTTCGCGGCCGGCGTACGATGAAGTTGAAAAACTTTTGAGTTGCATTCAGAAGTCGTTGTATAATGCAGTGAATGGAGCTGTGCGGCGCCGCTTTCATATCAAAGTTTGTGACTAACCTGAATCATTTATAACACTACACATATTGAGATTGCCTTTTTACTTTAAAATTTGTACCTGTTAACGCAATAGTGATTGAATTTTAAAATACCTTTTAGTAAACGTTTTTTTATACGACGAACAGAATCTTCTGTTCGTTAGGTAAATAACGTTATTAAATAGTTTTACTGGGCTAGAAATCTTATGCAGATTTCCAAATATATCGTGTGCTCTAGACATGTTATGTTAATTTAAATTCACAATAATAGCGCGCGCACACCTTTGACTAACCGATCGCACAACTACGCCCATTATTTAACTAACTTAAACTTACAAACCCACCCACCTACTCGATTATAGTTGCGCAACTAAACAGTTGAATTTGCTGCGAAACAATTGACAATCGCATAACAGGTGTGTGATAGTTTTGTCAAGGGTTTGCTCCCTCTCAAGGTAACAATTGTATCATATAGTGTAAGATTTTTGTACAGAAGACCATTCAAATCAGCGCACAAACGCGTTGTTAGGTTATGCACCTGTCGCCGAGCTCAAAGGCGACGCGAGTCGCAATGAATATGCAATACGGTGTAGTTTGATACCGTCTTTGACCTGGAATCGTTCTTCCACGACGCACACGTCGATGTCTACGATCTATCATATTCTATCTTCTAATAGCCAAACTTTATTCTCAAACTTTTGATTATCTGCATTAATTTTTATGAGCATTTATTAGTAAAATGTTATAGTTCCATAGTTGGAAAGAAAAAAAGATTTCCAGCACTTAAAGTCGTGCAATAGTTACTAATTTTTAGTGTTTATTTAATACGAGACACTAAGGGCTTAAGTGCGAGTATGAATGCGGTTGTTTAAAGTACCGATTTTTTATAGACGCTATAGGTTATTTCTTATGGCCGTTACATTCTTTGTGGCCGCGTGATCGGAATAATAATGTTACGATACGCCTTCGATAATACGTACTTATCTCATACGTGCATTATCGCTACAGTTGATTTTGATTCTAATGTTGTGTAATATTGTAGCTTGAAGTATTCGTAATATTATTGTATGGTTTTTTATCGTAGAATAATATTTATAAGTATTACTAGGTAAAGGGATTGGGGGAACCGTTTTATATCTGTTTTTACAAAGGTAATGAGCTCGATCACGATTGTTTTTGACCAACTTCCCAAAAGAAGGAGGTACTCAATTCTTCTGTATGTTTTTTTTATGTGTGTCACGGCATAACTCCGCCGCCAGTGGACCGATTTTGATAATTCTTTTTTTATCCGAAAGGTATTGCTTGCACGTGGGTCCCATTTTTTTGTTTGATTTTTGGAGTCAAAGACTACGACGTAGTTAAATAGTTTAGCTCAAAATCGCGCGACGAAATTTAGGGTCATTTTTGCTTTCTTTTTTAAAAACGTTTCGGCAGTGATGATACCTACAGTGATAGCAAGAAGGTGCGGTCCTCGTTACAAGATTATTAGAAAATAAAAACACAAAGATATATCTTTTAACGAGACGATTAACAAATATTTTACACTTATTATTTTGTGTGTCGTTTTTATATACAAAAGTAATATTGTCTCAATTGAACAGATATTCGTCAGTGGATTTACTGGAGCGTAAATGTATTAATTGACCTATTTGTTCATACCCAAACTCGGGTCTTCACAAGTGTTTTTCGTCGCAACGGTATCACATTAATTTATCATGATCTTATTTTACTAAATACTAGCTGTTCGCGTGCGGCTTCATCCGCATGAAATTATGAAAATTTTATTTTATTGATTACATTTGTCAAATTATCAATAGCAAATGTCAAAATGTAACTTGGCAATCTTTCTTTCTTGATGTTGCAGCAACTTATGGTCTCTTTCCCACATTAGGGTTTTTATCCAAAATATTTACACCCTAAGTTTAATGGCGTGAAAATATATAGCCTAAAGCATGACGTAAGTGTAGGGCTTTTTATTAAAAAAAGAATTATTCAAAAATATGCTGTAATTGCTGACATCTTAGGCAACAAAGAAGTGTGTGTTTACGCTTTATTGTAGTAGTATAGACTAAGATCGTAATAGTAAAATGTATGTTATGCGAAAATAATTGTAAAGTACGTAATTTATGCATGGAATTATCTTTCTTTAGCTAGAATGAATGGTTTTTGCAGTTTCTTAATGGCATTAAAATAATTAAAAAGGACACTTCATGCACATTCTTAGATATTATCAGTATATTGGCAATGGAAACAATTTTATTGTTTAACTAGCTTTCGCCCGGGACTCCGTCCGCGTAGAATTAAAAAAAAAAACAAAAGTGTGTATGTATGTGTTCTTCCAGACTATCCTCTATATCTATACCAAATTTCATCGAAATCCGTTTAGCCGTTTAGGCTACAAAGTTTAACAAACATCCATCCATCCATCTAAACTTTCGCATTTATAATATTAGTATGAAGTATGATTTAGTACTTTAGCGAGCATTGATACAGACATACCTGTTCAGTGTCAAGATAGCGTATTGTAAGCACAGAGTTGTGTGAAACAATAACTGACCGCAGATACGACAGTGTTCCATTTCAAATGGATAGGGCGACCACACGATTGTAAACAGGCGGGACATTGTATGCAGTGACAATAAAGTTCTATACTTTATTAACGTCAAATACACTTAATTGTGTTGTTTGAAACAGCTGTAGTAACTGGGTTTCATGTCACTGTCATTTGTATTTAAAGATACTGTCTCGCTTTTGTCAAATGGAATGAGAGAGAGGACACTAATTTTATATAACTGTTTCGATAGTGAAAACCTACAGGCATGTTGCATAAATGATAAAGTTTGATATAACGTATAGAAGAATCTAGAAGAAAATCTCAGCAGTTTTTAAAAGTAAAACTAAAAGTTCTCACGCGACCTAATAGCATTAAGTATTCAAAAACTTTACAACCGTTTAACAAAGTCGCAAACAAATCTAGTAGACTACTTTGCTTAAGTACTCGTATGTAAGAGGATTTTTTATTTAAGCCTTCGAGAGTTGGAATTGTGGAACGTTTAAGTTTTTACGTCCACTTGAAGTGTTCGTGTATTGATACATTATATGTTCTTGATATTTTCTGAATATAACCACAAATATCTTTAGGTGTTATTTTAACAACTAAAGACTTTGCTTAACATTTGCCCATAAACAATGAAAAAGCGGAAAAATCTAAAAGTAAACTTTTTTAACTTCATAACGTAAATGAAATGAAAATGATTGACAATTGATCAATTGTATTTTTAAAAAATCTTTGTGTCTCTCGTATGGTTACCCTACACTTGACCCATCCCAGTCTCATTCCGGGTTAGGTCAGAGTGAAGCTACCGTACGTCTGAATTGTTTCGTTGTTCTAATCTACACTTGAATGTCGCCACTGTATCCGTTTGTTCGCACTGAGCGGACTCTAGTAGAAATATGATATTGAAGGAATTTACATCAGTACTTTTACTGATGCCATTGTTATAATGAATGAAGAGTGGAGCTTTTGTTTATTGTTTTGTATGTAAAATGAAACAGTTTTTTTATTCAAATATTTTCGCAATAATGTGCGTATTATCCTCTGTACAAAATCCTGCAGTAGATGATTATTCGTAGTAAAATAATTGTGTATTAAATATCAAATGAAATTATATGATTTGAGAACACTTCGTGATGTTCAAGAAGCGGTGCTTCTTACTCAAAGACTGTCAAAGCATCTATAGTTCGTATAATGTTGCAAATGTCCACGAATGTTGATGATCAGCTCAGTGTTCCCGCAAACGAGCAATGGATCGTTTTATCTCCTCTAAAATAAATATTGCGAACGTTGATCGAGATTTTAAAATCAATCTACAGTGAAAGTACACTCAATAAAATGGGTTTTCAATCAACAAGTAATAAAAAGCGCGGCGTTATAAATTACCGCATGTGTATTGATTGGTTTTAATCTATTGCGTGTCCTTTAATCTTATGGTTTTACGCTGCATTGGCTCGCGTGACTAGATTAAGCTGTTCATATTTTTATTACTCTTTGGGAATTCCCGAATACATTAAATTTGCATTTTACCACTTTTTCTTTGTAGCAGATTGTAGTAACTTGTCTAGATTCTATTTGCTAGCAGGAGTCGATTAAGAGTGCGAAGAAATGAAAAGCAATGATTAAAAATGACTAATTTCCCTAAGATTGTTTAATTTCGGAAGATGTCACTAGTTTCACGTAACATTATATTCTCATTAATCTAACAATGTCTAAAGCTTGAATATGACACTGTAAGTATACAATGTAAAGCGAGGCTTACACGGAAGTATGTCGAAGAAAAATGACTGTTGTGACGTTCGCCTCGGTTAACGGCTTTAAAGGATTGTACGGGAAAGCTGCTTGGATAAATTATACCTAAATTTTTATAACTGTGTCTTGTCGAATTTAAAGTTAGATATTTATGCAAGTTTAGACGATATTCTGTTTATGTGTTTACGTTTACTAAGGGCTCGTTTGCCAAATTGTAAATTGTCTAATAACAATCGAACGTGTAAAATATGTGATAGAAATATCGGATTTTGTTCCCTTATCTGACAGTGACGTCATTTTTAAGCTATCCGAGCCTCTATCAGCCAGTGGTGGGACAGGCCCTAAGTCATCAATGAAAGCTATTAATTCAAGGCTCAAATTGATTGGTCGCGGCGCTGTCAGGTTTTCCTTTTAATGATTTATTCCGTGAATGCCGTTACGCCGTTAAATCCCGCCAGTTTCGATTGCTAACTCTCATCCCCCTTTAACCACCACCCCCCACCCCGTGTTTGTTTACGTTACCCGACTTAATTGAATCCTGGCTTTCATGTTTTTATCTTGTTCACTGCCGTCAGTTACTTCAACGATTAGTTGACTTAGGGTAGCTATGTGCGTCCATTGTTGTACAGCCTTTTAGAACGGACATGTATATTGTTCGTTTATGCTATTTAATGCCTTATACCAATGGAATACAGTTGATATTTGTTACAATTTTGACTTTGTTGAAGTATAAAAACTGTGTTCTTTATATTATGTTAAAGATTCAATAGTATGTAAATTTGTTTCCGCGTTTTCATCTTTTATGTCAATATAATGCGACATTTAGATGCGAAATTGATCGTAAATGTTCCAATGACTGACAGTATTTCTATGTTTAGATTAGCATTAGCATGAATTGCTACTATTGGCATTTTTTGTTTACTATTTATGTATAAAAGTAAACTAGTATGTCTTATAGATAAATATGTATTAATTCGGTTAGAGTAATAGGAGTCAACACGCAAATTATACAATGCAGGACGATTGTAACTTAGGGTTGGCAACACTATAAATATAGTCACAAATAGTGACAGCGAAAAAAAAACACTATAGACTGATATGAAGACATCGATGTCTACCCCGTAGAGGTGCATGCTAACCCGAAGGTGCCAGCCCTAGTGAGAAGGCGTGCCAGGTCACTGGGCGGGCTTTTGTCTTAAATTTCGTATTACCCCCAGCATTTCCAATTACGTCTGCCGCTGACACTGCTTGAATTGTTAATTGCAATTTTAAGTACTTTATAGAAACTATACTCAATATAATTTTATATGGATACTAGGCAATGCTCTTCGTCAATCTGATATTTATCAGGTTGTAGAAAAACTTATCTCGTTCTATGTGAAAATTGGTTTTTCTCCTCCAAATCGATCAGTCATTGGTAATTTAAGTTGTCACGTCACTCCCTTCTTAATCAGGTCACGTTACATTTTGGTAACTAAATATATAAAAGAATCAGATTGTTAAATTAATAGATTGTTTCCACTTACCTCTAATATGTAAAATTTTGATTTCGGGAGCTAACTAAAACCATAACACTATTTTAAAACCCAAAAAAGAAACAAGTCTAGTGTACAAGAACGGGTTTAATATAAGTTCAACTAGGAACACAATGTGGTAACGGGGAACACATGAAAGACGGAAGGGAAGCCGGATGCGTCTTGATGTTTTTCCTTTGCCTCGCCCGCCTGGCGACGTGCTTTTTGCCATGTCTTTGTTGACTTGTGAAACATTTTTCCCTAACATCCCTTGAGTCAATTTAGTGTCTCGATTCATATTTGTGTTGCTTATCCTCACAGTTTTTACTGAAAATAAATGTGAAATAAAAAATAATTCAGTTGATTTTTAGTATACGTGTTTTAACTCTGACTGCCGTTTCTCTTTCGTTTGTTGATTACAAAGTATTTCATTTTAAACGCCATTGTAATTTTTCCGCTGGATATCTTTTTCTGACTTTAACTTTAATGTTTCTTTTTTAAAATGGTAATTAATTAGAAATAGCTTCACTTGAAGAGACAGCGAGTGTAAGGGGATGTCTTAAACGTAAGGAATACTGCAATTAGTTGAGAGCTTTCCGCGAAGTTAATTATGTTTTTTCTTCTATAATAAATTGGCTCTTGTTCGTAAAAGTTTTTATTTTATTATCTTTAGAGAATGAAGTAGAAATATTATTCTACTATTGCCTTAGAGTTTTACATCTGGATTTTATCTTCCATTTAATAGAAAATTTGATGACATTTTCTTGGAAACGCTAGTATGAATTCGTTAGCGTATGCACGAAGTTTGTATTCGATTATGTAAGCATTTGTAAGTGATTCCTTGCTTAGGGCAGTGACACACTAGCGATGTCAGCCCATATTAACTGTTCCTGATAACGTCGCTCGATCTACGACCCGACATATTCATTTTCCGATTGGATAAACAAAGTCTAATATCGTAGGATATTCTTGTATAGTCATTATTACTGTTGCTTTCTTATTTTATTATTACCCGTTGGTAATATTTAATAGTATTAATGGTGATTTTCGTAATTTACTTTGCTGTAATCAGAGCTTGTTTCATTTTATTTAAGATCCTATTATGATGTGAGTGACTGTGATTGTTTGGAAATATCTTACCAATATTATAAATGTGAAAGTTTGGATGGATGGATGGTTGTTTGTTAGAGTTTGTAGCCTAAAAGGCTGAACGGATCTGGATGAAATTTGGCATAGATTAGAGGATAGTCTGGAAGAACACATAGGCTATTTTCTTTTGTTTTTATTAATACCACGCATACGGAGTCGCGGGCGGAAGCTAGTAATAAAATATGTTAGAATAGGTGGTGGATCGAAAGCCTTACCGGATTGTGAAGTTATGCAACACAGCGTTTTAATTACAAGATTCGTTCGTAGCGGGAAGTGAATTTGAAATGAATTGTCAACGCTGCTTCTTGTTTGCTAATTGAAATTTGATTGAGACGAGAAAAAGAAAGAGTTTCGATTCTACGTGAAAATATACAGTAGGATGTCATTTGTTAGGTTTTGTTAGAGATCTGTCTTTGAGTCCCGTACAAAAACAAAAAACTTCAATTCAAATTGTTCAAACAACGAAAAGATTTTTCTATCTGTCGATAAATGTATTTCTGCACTACCATTTTGTTATTGTTTTCGTACCTGCCAGTTGCATGTTCCAGTTTCGCAGCCGGACAGTGCAGTCGACGTTAAATTGGAATTTAAAAAAAAAAAGCTCCAACCGTTTTCTTTCAACATTTTCTAAATTCAATTTTGCGCCATCATTTCCAGCAATACGAACGGAAATTGTCGAGCGCTCGATAAGAATGTTGTGAATCCGTCGCCTCATTGGGCTGCGGTTACGTAAAGCGCTGCAGCGCTGACTGAACGCCCAGTACTTAATTAATCGATTTGAAATTTGTCGATTGTAGACGCGATAAATAATTCGCTATCCAAGTCGACAAGGATCGTAAAATTTGATCGCTAATGTCGAAGTACACACGCAATGTAATCCATTAGATTGTCTCGGATCGTAGTATAAGTGCGTAATCGATTAGTTGATTGTTACGTTTTATTCGTGTTGAATGTATCGATCGATCGGTTTTATGTTAGACAATACTATTTGGTTCTCATTAGATGTATATTTATAGGAAAGAATATACTGAGTACCAAAATTTCTTACTATTTCTCTTATCTGCCATATCCTAAGGTTTTAAGTTCAGTTTTTAAAAATAAGTAAAAAAATGCGAACGTAACATACCTTTGTCTACAATACAAAACCTTAATCAAGCCAGAGTTTGTTTAAAATTACACACAAACGTGAAAATACAGAAGAAAAGAAATCCTTGTTTAAAGTCGTCCGAAAATACCAACACAGCATACAAACTAAATAATAAATTCCGATTAAGTCTCCTCGACTTTACAAACCTTAATCGTACCGTTTATCTGTTTCATAACTTGAATTAAATTTCTTTTTATTCTTTTAAGAAATGATAATAGGGTCTTAAAATCCCATCTGTTATCTTGGCTCCAGACCATCAAACTCGGTCGCTTTAATAAAGGGGGTACGACGGAGATATAGTAAAAATGCAATTATAAGGTAACCGATAGCGACGATGGTTTTATCCAAGTATTAGATCGGACGGGTGACGTAAAAATGTCCGGATTTCTAAATCAAGTCCGAGAAATCCGAGAAAATCTCTAGATTTTCTTCCTTCGTAGTCGGATTGAAGTTACAAGTAATTTGCAATGATATATTACTGTGTTGGAATAAAACATAATGTGTAACAATACAATAAATTCAATAACGCAACGCAAAATGTTTAAATGAGCAGTTTTTTTATTTAGTAACCTCACTCAGATTTTAATGTATACTTAAGTACTATAGTTCTTACGGTTATATGTCAATAAAGACGTCGTCTGTTACTGGATCTCGGTAATGTTTATACTTGTTGTATACTTCAGCCTTGGTACGTGACGTTTGTGCTAAACGCTAGTTTTAGCAACGCCTCGCCGGCATTTGAGGGCTTATGTTTTACAGCTCGAAAATATTGTCTTTGTTGTGACAGAGTCTAATGTAAAAGATGTATATTTAAGTTTAGCAATAGATACTTATGACACAAAAAACTAGCTTTCGCCCGCGACTCCGTCGGCGTGGAATTAAAAAAAAAAAACAAAAGTAAGTAGCCTATATGTTCCTCTACATCTATACCGAATTTCACCTTCAAGCCGTTTAGGCTACAAACTCTAACAAACATCCATCCATCTAAACTTTCGTATTTATGATATTAGTATGATTAGTATGATAAATATAAATTAATATGACAGTATTATGTTGAAGGACTTAAGGATATCTTCATAATAATAACTTTATAATTAAAAAAAACTTTAAACTAAAAACCCAACGACGTTATAGGCCCTATCATCTTGCGTTATGGCCAAATACGATTGCAATCAATCGACACTACTACAAACAGTTAAGGTATTATAATTAATAATTTTATGAGTGTGGAGGTACACCGGTAGAGGTAGACCTAGAAAGAGATGGATGGATTGGGTGAAAATTGACATGATCAAGGGAGTGATGACTGAGATGACGTATGATAGAGTTATTTGGAGGACAAAAACCTGTTGCGCCGCTACGGGAGTAGGATAAGAAGGATGATGATGATGATTGTAATTAATATTTTTGTCTTATGTAGGAATGAAGCCAAGTCATGTGAATAATGTTGGCAGTGCAATTGTGTATAAGTTTTATTGTCTCGCATATTAGTATTCCGTGAGGTTGCAGACGATACCGAATAAGCACATTGTTTGCAATCGTTATGTATGTCCCCTGTTGTTTAGAACCGGGTTAGGAGTAGGGTTGCCAACACGTTGAAATAAATATTTTTCTATTGTAGAATATCTGTTTATATTCACACTAAACAATGATGTGGTTTATATGAGTAATCATTGAAGGGTATTTTTATGTATTTTAACAATCTCTAGACTAAATTGTATTCTTAACTAGCTGTTGCTCGCGACTTCGTCCGCGTGGAGTTTAAAAAAAGTCAATACATAGCCTATGTAACTTTTTAATGGTGCAAGAAAATCTGAAATCGGCTCAGTAGTTCTTTTTTAATTATTTCAATACATATAAAAATCCGAATATACAAATCTTTCCCCTTTGTAATACTACTAGTTTTCGCCCACGATTCCGTCTGCGTGGTATTGTGTGTTCTTCCAGACTGCTCTACATCTGTGCCAAATTACATCCAGATCAACCAAACTCTAACAAACATCTATCCATTCATCCATACATCTAAACTTTCGCATTTATAATATTAGTATGAAGTATGATAGATTAATTTTTCTTTTTAACGTTTGGGAAGTGCATATAGTAACCCTGTAACTGCATCGTGTTGTATCTCGTGCGGGAGATGTATGAACAGTCAATGTGTTATCGTGTTCTATCAATTAGGTTCACAGTTTACGTTAGTAACACCCCGCTCCCGCGGTAATACACTAATAATTCATTGCATCTGTTTGTGTGTATGGATTGGTGATTAATTCATGATGACGTATACCTGTTTACTATTGGCGTTAAACGAAGAGACCTATAACAGTATTATTTCTGCGTTTATTTAACTACTAGCTGTTGCTCGTGACATCGTCCACGTGAAATTTAAAAATATAGCATATGTTCATCAGGGATAACGTAGCTTTCTAAGGGTGAAAGTTTTGAAATCGGCCTAGTAGTTTTTGAGTTATATCAATACATAAAAATACAAAACTTTTCTCTTTATAATATTAGTATACATTTAGTACCTTATTACTATTAATAAGATGTGCACTGCGTGATAAAGTATTTGTCATACAAAAGAAACCAGAAATAAACTAAGTATGAAAAGAATCGACTTGCCGAGTAAACTTCTATATGAAAAAATGTAGTAGCAAGTAATGTATTAAATTGCAGTACCAATAAGATATCACAGCGTTTATCTATCGATGTAGAATTATCAATTTGCAGAAGATAGCAGCAAAAAATGGCAATCATTTGCCATCTGGCAAGAAATCTACGTCCTTATCGCAAATGACGTCGTTTGCAGGCGTTTAATAAAAGTGGGAGAGTCATTTGTTAGTACAGTCTCGTAGATATTTTAAACAGTAGTTTAGAGTTAATAGTACATTTGCCAGTAATAAGTTTAAGTGCATTGAACACGGTTGTAAATCGTTTGTGCTGTTTTACCGACGTGTTAAACGGACATTATTACGTGCTGTTTTATCGACTAAGTATTAAACGAACATTTTATTTGATTAGGTTCGTTGTTGCAAGGATTATAGGTATGGATTTGTATTTGTTTGAATTGTACTGAGCGTTATCTCTTGTAGCTTTGTTTATAGTTTACACGTCGTGGTAGTTTTATAAATAGAGGTAATTGTCATACGGCCGAATATTGCAACGAATCTTAAATCATTTCGCTTCGTAAGCACTGCTTACAATCCGCCAGATGGCCTTATCATTTAAGACGCTGTTACTTACGCTGTTAAATAATTATCTGAAATTGTGAATATTTTCTCAAGTTAAAATAGTCGTGTAAAATGAAATGTCTGAACGCTGCAAGTTGGACGTAGCAAAGCGTAGAGGCGACACTCTCAAATTATATTGCCAAGTCTGAACGCACCGTGACTCAAAGTTACCAAGTTTTCTATGAAGTGCTTGAAATGGCTTAACTTTCTTCAATAACTCTGGGAATTCCATTTATCTTACTTCTTGTTAAATTTTTGTCTTACAACTGCTATATTTTTATTATGTTATTGAGTTTTTTTTGTGTCATATAAAATTGTTGTATTAACTTGTATAAACCGTTCTCATCGTTTTCATTCTTTAAAAAACAGAGATAACATTTTCCACAGATGTTATAGCAGAAGGAACTCAAAAAAAATATAATCTAATTCGACAGGCTTGTGTGATGGCTTTTATAACCGAATATTGAATTTTATAATTCAACTATACACAAATATAGAAGTTATCTTCTATATTTGTGTATAGTTGAAGTTAACTCGGTCGTTGTATCCGTTTTGATCACATAGAACAACTTTAAACTCCATTATGTCGACGCTATCAATTAAGTATTTCCTCTTCACGACCAGTCTGTTTCGAACTAGCCAAACTCTTGCAAAATATACTTTGTATTCCTAAGGCGCAATCAATTACGAAATGTAATGCGTTAAAAATGAAAATAGTAACAGTACCTAAGTTTATATACCACCAGATAATTTAACTAAGGCAGGAAAGACCAATCTTCCTTTGAAAGTAACCAAGTCTTTTAAAATATTTTTCTGTATAAAATTTTAACCGTTTCCAGACTTTAATTTCGTTGGTCGAAAACTTGTAGGAAAAATTCCTTTTCATAACATTTTTAAAGCGCAGTGGATGTCGGATTGAGGTAAAATGATTAAAAAGCCATAATAAATTAGTATTCTAGTTTACTTATGTGAATCTTATGTAGATTTTAATTTCCAAAAAATAAAATACTTAATAGTATGCTATTTATTACAATAGAAGTAATTGTACAAAATGACTATTTCAGTGTCAACCTGTTTTAAATGTAATCATTTACTTCTAAAGTTATAAAACTTAACATTTATATTTGCTTAACGTCGGTTTCTACTGCTGTTGAAACATCGATACAAATTATATAATCAATATTTTTTTGTAAAAATGTAGCAGCAGTGAAAATGACGGTTATTTTGTTATTGATCGTCAGAAATAACGTTAAACCAATCTATAAATAGTTTAAGGTTAGCGAACTCTTGTGCAATATTGCATTTCCTCCTTTAATTGGAAACGGAACACCCGGAGCTCGAGGCTGGCCGCGTCAGAGACATACTTAAAGTCTAACTCGAAGTTTTCTTTGAACTAAAAGTACCAATAAAAAAGGCTTTGAAAGGGGATACTGCAGGTAAGGGATGTTACAATTTGTAAATTAAGAAGTAAAGTTCATGTAGTGTTCCCTAACCACTACGATAATGTGTGAAACTGTGTAACGTATGCTCGATTATCTTTGTTATTTTTGCTCTGTTTCTCACATGCATTATTAAATGGTAAGTCTGTTATTTTATTCACCAAATTTTTCTCTAATTATCCTACAGTTTTCAGTTACTGAAAACACTTTATTGATATATCTATTTGATATAATATCTATGTTTGTATAGTTTCGTGGCATTGGCACGTTGGTTATAAACTGCTAAATTGCCCTCCTACATGGCCGGTCTGCAATTAGTTGCGTTCGTACTACAGAGCTAATTCCGTACCACTTACAGTACCTCTCAGTGTATAAAGCAGTGCTTATGTACTTTAAGATATAACGTATATAAGCCCTTGAAAATAACACACTAAATAGTCGCGTGTTATATTGGTTTCACAAGATGGTAAAACAGTGAAGCAGAGAGGACAGTTCTGTACTGTACTGATATTGTATTTTTTTTTTTATAACATATGGTGGCAAACGAGCAAGCGGCCACCTGAATCCGCCAAAATGGCGAAGCGACCGCTGCCCATAGACACCCGCAATTGCAGATGCGTTGCCTACCCTTATCCGACGGAGGAGGAGACGCACATAACGATGATATTTCCCCTTCCTATGCATCTCCTCCACCGTCAAATCCACTTCCCCTTCCCATCCTCTCCCTATAAGAAAAGGGTGGTAAAGAGAAAGGGACTTAAATTAGGCCTCCGGCACCACACTCATCAGACGAAACACGGAATTGCTTCCATTTCACGCCTGTCTTCTGTGTGGTCGTGGTATTACACCGGGCGTGCCGGCCCTGCAGTGCTAAGATGTTGAAGCGGGCACTACCACTGTATATCGTGTGAAACTAGCATTATTAAAATTTATAAAGTATACGTTGAGTTGTTTTAGTTGGTTTTTTCGTCCTTTTAAGACCGAATCGTCTATGCCACTAAAATAATCTATCACTGTATAGATTACTATAAAATAAACCGTTTGAAATGGGGACACATAATACACGTTAGGAACAATTCTATGCGTATTTTTCAATAAACGTGAATACATATTATCAGCCAACATTTTGTTTTCCATAATGGAACTATTTACACATTCCCCGTTGAGAGAACAAACCCAATCTCCGCTTGTTCAAGCGAGTCGTTCGCAGGAAATGGGAAAGTAGAATGGTGCAATTTTCGAATGTTTTATTTTACTGGTTTCCTAACTTGAATGCTGTGTTATTTAGTTGTTCAACTATAGATAAAACACGTAATTAAATTTATATGAAATCTTCTTATACAAGTATGTTGCATAAATTAACTGATTTTATTCTTGAGTAACGATTGTCTAAACATCTACAAAATCTTATCATTTTAGAAAGAATCGGTTATAAATATTCAGAATTTATACATTGCAGTTCTATAGATTTGTTAAGTTTTTATCTTATGACTAGCTTTCGCCCGCGACTCCGTCCGCGTGGACTAAAAAAAACAAAAGTGAGTAGCCTATGAGTTCTTCCTGATTATCCTCTGCGTCTATGCCAAATTTCATCGCGATATGTTTAATCGTTTAGGCTACAAACTCTAACAAACATCCATCCATCTAAACTTTCGCATTTATGAAGAAATATTAGTAAGATTAGTAAGATTAAAAGTACAAAAAAAAAAAAGGTTTTGGAGTCGTTGTTTCATTTTTACTTAACTTTTAAAAGCAAGGATTCCTGTTAAAGGATTTTTTTTGAATACTGACGTAATTTAGTACTTTGAAAATAATAAAAATATAATTATAATGAAGATGTGTGGTTATTAAAACACAAGTATGTAACAACACTAACACATTGTAAATATGGTCCCGAAAACTTTTTCGCCCGCTCCTGCAATATATGCGAGAGGCTAATTTATCCGACCTAATTAACTTTCGGTAAAATTTGTGTTGTTTTTATTTTTTTTCGGGTATGCGGATGGCAGATGTGGGGGTCGTAAAATATGAAGTTGTATGTTACTAAATTTTTATTTCGTTAAGTACAAATCAGACACTTTTACCAGAAGTAGCTCATGAATGAAGGTGGATTATACTAAACGGCTGCCAAGGAATTTATTTTTCAACCCACCCCCCCAGTGTATTTATCATATAAACAAAATGTTACCATAATAGTTATAGTAGATTATGTGTATTCTTTTGTTTGTTGCTATCTACGTGTAGTTCTTTTTTGCGAGGTGTCCTTTGTCCGAGTTGTCCCTTTATATAGCTTTCCACTGACTGTATCGAGACGTTTTTTCTGTTATCTATATCTATACTAATATTATAAAGAGGAAAACTTTGTATTTTTGTATGTATTGAAATAACTCAAATACTACTGTGCCGATTTTAAAAATTCTTTCACCACCAGATAGGTAATTTATCTGTGAGTAACATAGGCTATATTTTATTATTACTAATGTTTAGGAACTATTAATAAACAGCGTGTTTCTGGACGCCGGCGTTAAAAATTCAATAAACTTTAACTTTTCTCGGCTTACGCTGCCTAAAGCGTTAGAGGTATATAAAAATGATGTATGAAAGAATTGTAGATCTTAAAAAGTTCTACAGAAAAGTGCGCGATAGCATATATCTATCTTTAACGGTTTTCTTACAATAACCATTTTTGTGTTTACAAAATGAATTAAAAATCCAACGCTATTTGCAGCGTTCTTTTATTGGTTTCAATATTAATCCTTATCCAAATAAATGCGTTTGTTATCAGGAGAATTTAATGTAGAATAAAATTGTCATTTACAGTATTAAAATTGGACTAATAGTTTAGAAGATATCGCGAACACAAACAATAAGGGTAACCGAAAAATCAGCTTACAAGCTACCGGACTTAGAAATTTGGAATCTTGCATCGGTAGATTTCTGTTATTACGTAGATTACTACTAAGTTAATACTTTTGGTAATAGGTTGAAAAAAAGGGCGAACGTAATAGGTTATATTTGTAATTTCACGCGGGCGAAGTCGCGAGCAACGGCTCGTCTATACTAATATTATAAAGAGGAAAACTTTGTATTTTTGTATGTATTGAAATAACTCAAATACTACTGTGCCGATTTTAAAAATTCTTTCACCACCAGATAGGTAATTTATCTGTGAGTAACATAGGCTATATTTTATTATTACTAATGTTCAGGAACTATTAATAAACAGCGTGTTTCTGGACGCCGGCGTTAAAAATTCAATAAACTTTAACTTTTCTCGGCTTACGCTGCCTAAAGGTATATAATAGTAGGTATATAAAAATGATGTATGAAAGAATTTTAGACCTCAAAAAGTCCTACATAATAATAATAAATGGTTTGTTATGCTCTTTAACTTAATTTATGATTAGTGCCTTTGTATGTAGGTTTTTATTTCAGAAAAGAAAACTATACGAGTACATTTCGGTATATTTACTGATATCAAATGAAGAAATTGAGCGTAATTTCTTAAATAAACCTACTATAAAAGTCGAACGAGCAGAGCTAGCACGGATCTAGACCAAATGTAACATAAATAGTAACTTTTTATATGCTTCATTTTTCCGTTAGATCTAACTAGGCGCTCAGTTCCTTTCGAGCTGAAGTGAGGCTAGTTTTTGTGATCAAGCGGGAACGGATGAACTGTTTTTAGTTATTCTAGTGAACATAATGTATTTGGAACAACGTTATATTCATGTATTATAAGATAAATATTTAAATACAATCTTTAGTAATAACATAGACTTTTTTCTGTGTTTTTTCTGCTATTATAATAAATTGTAAAAAATGTTAATTCAATCGCTCTTTTCTTTGATTGTATCGAATGGAATATACCGATTTTTTCTACAATTTGATAAAATCAAGTAGTAAACAAAAACATACTTGTTTAATTATTCCTTGTATGAATACAGGATTATGTCCTGTATTTAGACTGTCTTATGGTACTTTGTACAACATTGTAACAGTTGTTACAGAGTTTAGATAAATGACATAAAGCCTATATTTAACTGGCAGTTGACATGTGCGGACATTTTGCCCACAAACGTACAGTTTTAACTGAATAGTTCGACGGTTAAGACAGTTAAAACTGTGATATAGAACTGAGTACAGCGGGCGTCAATATTTTCAAATAACAGAAAGGCTTTCTCCCACACTAGCTGTTGCTTACGACTTCGCCTGCGTTAAATTCCATTATAATAAAAAACATAGCCTATGTTATTCTTTGATAACGTAGCTTTTTAATGGTGAAAGAATTTTTCAAAGCCACCCAATAGTTTTTGAGTTATTTCAATATATACAAAAATACTAATTTTTCCTCTTTATATTAGTACTAGTTTCGCCTGCGACTCCGTCCGCGTGGAATTAAAAAAAAAGTAGCCTATGCGTTCTTCCAGACTATACTCTACATCTCTGCCAAATTTCATCGAGATCCGTTCAGCCATTTAGGCTACAAACTCTAACAAACAACCATCCATCCATCTAAACTTTCGCATTTATAATATTAGTAAGATAGATTTAGGCAATATAAATGCTTTATCCTGTTAGTGGTTTTAGAACATACGAATCCAATAGGGATTGCCCTAATATATCACTAGACAGCGTTTGTCATTGGAAACGCAATAAAGCTTTGTCCTAATAAACACCCGGGGGACTGCCTTCGCTATTTTAATGTGAAAGCAATTAATTCCGGATAGCGTACAGCGAGGATACTCGGCACTTCGTTTTCATCAAAGATATTATCTGACGTCTGATGTAGGAAAGTTAATTTGAGTCATCGATCCTTTAGCAGCATTTTCTATTACAATTAATTAATTGGATTTCAGAAGGTGTCATTTCCTACGATTGATCTAAAAATGTTAATTTGCATTATATTGACTTTGATACTTCCGTTTAAGTGGGTACAAATCCTTGTCAGGGTAATGACAACATTCGTACTCTCTCTAAATAAATGCTACTTATTTCTTACTTATTTTGTCCTAAATTGACTAATTTAAAATTCCACGCGAACGGAGTCGCGGGCGAAAGCTAGTGTAGAATAATTCAATAATACATTGTCGTATATGTAATCGAGTATATTAGTAAATTGCTACTAACACGTCAAGTATACGTAATGTATAGCCTCGGACGGGCTTTATCGAATTTGCAGCGTCTCTGCGCGTTTGCTTACTTAGAGTCGAGTGTTAGTTAAGTATTCATGCTTGTACTTGATATTATCAAGTTATAGTTGATCTAAGTGCAGCTGTGACTAGTGCAAAATCAAATCTGGTTGGTGTCTTGGAAGTTTTAATGATGCTAGATTATGTTGTAGATAGTAGAACTACGCTTATTTCTAAATCTGGATAATATCTACGTCCTTTTTCGAACTACCTAAACATAAAGTTTAATAGAAAATAGGGCTAGTTTTGATGTTCAATTTAGACAATTAAGATTCGATTCAATTTTACCTCGAAGAATATATTGTTTCTGTCCAAAAGGTAAAGTACTAAAGGAACTAAACTATCTAAAAATAATTGTAGTCGAGTTCATACATTGCTTTCTGAAATAAGAGAACTTTCTTTGAAGCAGAAATTACGTTCAGTAAGTTGTTTTCTTTTGTACATCTCGTAGCCGGAAACTTAATACCGATACCGTATCTTAATCCCGAAAGGCGAATATCGATATATTTTTTGTTTGTCGACATCAGTGGAAGTGCGGCCGATAATAATTCAAGTATACGTACATACATCAATGTGCCCCGAGAGAGTAGTTGTGCGTACGCCGTCCGTTCCCAGGCTTTTGTAGCGAAAGTAATTGTCTATTACTTTTTCTCATCTCATCTCCGTTGTCTTTTGTAATAAATACTTTTTTGCGTGTGTCGAGAGTCGGTTAATTTATTTTCGAGTTTTTACAGCGTCTAGGAAAAACTCTGAAAGGAAAAGGCTATTTTCACGTAATTTTGTTTGATAACTTAAGACATTATTATGTGATGAAATGTTTACTCTGATGACTTGATGTCCTTCCTTTCTGTTAACAAGAAATCACTGTAGCTAGAGATGGATGGATTGCGTGAAAGGTGACATGATCAAGGGAGTGATGACTGAGATGACGAATGATAGTGTTATTTAGAGGACGAAAACCCGGTGCGCCGACACTACGGGAGTAGAATAAGGCAGGGGAGATGATGGTGAAGAAATCACAGTAGCTTAATGTAAAAAATACATATGTTTTATTTTAAGTGTTGGATTTCCATTTGGAGATTCCTGTCACTTCTTCCGTAGTCTTGTGTACATTTGGAAAGTATACCTTACAGTTCTCAGTTACATTTCAAAGCATATTTGTGTGACAGTATGTAGTATGCTTGTATAACATTAGCAACGTCCATCAATCAGGTTGACAGCCGTCGCTGTAGCCTCAGCTATGGTGAATTAACTCGTCAATTATTCAATCTTCGCCATCACAAGGAGCTGGTAATCAGGTCACTGGCTTTACTGGATATCTGTAAATGATATTAATGTAATTTAACTTGAAGTAATCTACACGCTTTATATTTATGTGTACTATATTGATTTTTGTTAAGAATCGTAAACCATTATCTGGTAGTGGCTAAGTCAATATTCAAATCAAATTACGCTTGTGTTCTATACTTTTAGGACACACATATGCGATATGTTTGTAGATTGTGATGATCATTCGATTAACTAAATCATACTTTTTTGATTGTAGATTTGTGTTCAAATATAAATGTTTAAGTATACTTGTTGATACCGTTATAAGTATTTTAAAATGTATTGAATCGAGCGCAGGAATCCGGCGGGGCATTAGGTAATTATTAATACAGATGAATCAGCGTTGCGCGGACGGCCCGGGTTCGCGCCTCGACCAGCTCGCATACCATTACACCATGCTTTGTTTTGTTTTTGCAATGAGAATCCTCCGCTTGTATTCCTTAAATAACCATACTTGGATATATAAAACTTATTTTTAAGCAGACGGCTGGTTTTGTAGATATGTAGATAAGTGTTAAAAGATGTTTGTAAAAAATCGTTGTAAGAAACGTGTTAAAAATGACTATGTAGATGTGTTTAGTTGTATGGTGTAGTAATTTCAATGTGTGAGTTTTCACTAGCCAAAAAGGCGTTGCTATTTCAGTTTTTTGTAAGAGAATGAGTGAGATGACAAAATGGTTTTGCAAAAGTTAGTTTATTTCGACATATTTTATAGTAGTTAGGCATTTTACAAGGAATTTTACCAGTAGGGTATTCTAAGGATATGACTCAAGCGAGCACAGGTAATATTAGTCAGATTTCCGTTCCACCATTCCAGTCGATCGAAATATTTTGTAATATATCCACTTTCATTTGTCCTTCGTTTTATATAACGTGTGTTTTATAGATGTTTCTGGTATGAAGCCACTGTTAAGATTACTAGTGTAACAAAGGAAGAACGGAATATTAAACATGGTATACAGGTTGCTGGAAAACAACCGACTTTAATAATAAATTTTCGTCCCAAGAATATTTTCTCACATTTTCTGAGACTGGGCAATGTACAGCAGCACTTGAATAATTGTCATCGCGCTATGAAAAACTAAAAAGAAAAAGGAAAATGAAGGTCTGTATTTATTCTTAGTAGGGGCGAGAGTGGAAAATATATAGAGCCGTCCCATTTTCGCATGGTCAGACATTTATTAAAATAACGTTATTAAATTTAGCCTTTGTCATCTAGGGATAATTTTAAATATCGTTCCAGTAGTTTTTGAGTTTATTACAAACAAAAAAACACCAACATTTCTCCTTTAAATGGAGATACATATAAAAGTGGCAACTTGTTCGTAGGACGTCGTGCCAACGCTGTGTGGTTGTAAATCTCGGCATACGACAAACTTTCGCGCTAAATGTAATTTGTAAGGATAACTTTTTAATTTTTCGATTAAACCTAAACTTGTGAATGTTCCAAAGTTTGACAATAGAATGATATTAATGATTGGCTGCTTTCATACAAAGTATTAGATTCGTTTTTTTTTTCAACTTTTTTTATGGTGCTTTTTCTTCAATGGGACTTAGGGCCTGTCCCGCCAAATTATAAATTGTCTGAATACAATCCAACGTGTAAAATATGTGATTGAAATATCGCATTTTGTTACCTTATATGACAGTGACATCATTTTTAAGCTATCTGAGCCTCTATCAGCCAGTAGTGGGACAGGCTCTAAATCTCGCTGTGGTTAGGTTCTGAATAGCTAAATGTTAAGCCGAAATTTTAATGATTAATCCTGATGGTAATCATTGTGGTCTAAAACGCTACATGCTTTAGTGCCTATTCCCTTTAGTGCCTATTACCTTTCAACTGTTGTTGACAATAATAACGGTTTGAAGTGTACACGATTTCACAATTCCCAGTCGCGCGCCGTTTGCCGGAAGCTGTCGTTGTTGTTTCGATTGACATGTTAATTAATAAATCGGTAGCGCGTCACGTCAACATTCGGCTCAGTTTTAACACTGACACGCTCGTAGAGGATTTAGTACTAGGGTTGTCACTGAAATTTATTTAATATTTTATTTGTTCTTTATCATTTGAACTACTAAAACATATTGTTTCTCGTTCTGTAAAAAATAGAGATAACTCTAGATATTTCGGCAGAAACTTCTAGGAAGGAATAGCCTAGGAGACATTTTAATAGAATGTTTTTTCGCGACATGATTATTTTAAAAGTCTATTCAATACAGTTGACTTAATGAAATTTCCTTAAAATTATCATGAAAATTATTGATATTTCAATATCTGCACTAATAATATAAAGTTTTTTGTATGTATCGAAAAAACTCAAAAACTACTGGGCGGATTTCAAAAATTCTTTCACCATTAAACGTTAATTAAATCTTTATTGTTTTTTATTTAATTTCACGCGGGCAAAATCGCGTGTAACAGCTAGTCTTTTATATGAATAAAGGGATTCAATCAAAAAGTATTATGATTCAACGTCTTTTTGAGTGTGTAGTGAATCGTTATGAATAGCAACCCTGGCAGCGATTCCGATGACCGAATAATCGACTAGTTAATAATTGGTGATGCGAATCGATTTTAATTGATCGAATTAATTTGATGGACTTCTCTACTGTTATACTAATATTGACGATTTAACAATCAGTTACCAATTTGATTAGAACTTTTCAAAGTTACGATGTATGAAGTTGTTTTAAACCTTATTTATTTACCCCATTAGCTAAGTTAATAAGAATTGTTTGTATTTTGGATACTTCTTAAATTATTTTAACAACTACGGTAAGAACAACTTCTCGTTTTTCGTTTGGAGATTTTTTCATTTGAATAAATTCATTCATTTGTGTATTGGCAATATCAATAAGTAAGTCAGTTCGAAAGGCAAACTCTTCAAAGGTAATTTGTAAAGCTTCCAGAATCATTACAAAATGCTTTTGAAAGTATGTTGCTGTATACTATACCGATAATTCTGGAAAGAAATTCCTTTAATTCAAGTTAGAGGCAGAAAGAAATCAACTTCAATGTTTCCAGACTAAGATGAACAGATCTTTCGTCGTCCACGTGACATTAGAAACAATATCCTTTGTTACTCAGATAAATTACTTTTCTAATGGTGAAAGATTTTTTAAATCGGCCCAGTGGTGTTTGCGTAAAACAAATACATACAAAAATACAAATCTTACCTCTTTATAATATTAGTATAGATTAAAATATAAAAATTAAGCTTGCGTCTAAATATCCCTAAACCAACAAAACTGGCTACGAATTTCGTACATAGTTTCGTTTTTGTAATTAAAACTTGCATTATTTTTAGGTTACCTAGTTCTTGTTTAAGCTCTTTGTTTCGTAGAATACGAGAGAAGATAATTGGGTACCTATTTATTTAAGAACTCTCATTTTCCTTCTTATATACCGTATCCTGTTCTAGATAATCCTAAAGTTAAACTTTAGTAAATACATATGTATCTTGCAGCATCCATACATCTTTAAGCCACATAGAAGATGTTACAAGCCCTCCTTTATAAAGTAAAAATATTTGTATTAAATAAGAAAAATAGTAAGTTGAAACTATTATCATTACTAGTTTTTGCCCGCGACTCCGTCCGCGTGGAATTAAAAAATAACAAAAGTGAGTAGCCTATGTGTTCTTCCAGATTATCCTCTACATCTATACCAAATTTCGTTGAAATCCGTTCTCTCCGTTTAGGTTACAAACTCAAACAAACATCCATCCATCCATCTAGACTTTTGCATTTATAATATTAGTATAATTGACATATTCTTATTATATTACAGTTTACACCTAAAATGGCTAAAATATTGTGTTTAAACACAGCCGTCTTATGGTCATGTAAGGGTTAACCCACATAGAAGATATTATATGTCCTCATTTTAAAAGTAAAAATATTTGTTTAAAAAAAATAGTAGGTTGAAACTATAATATTTTATCATTATGATAATGCATATTATAATATTGACTGTAACTAAGTTGCAATCAAGTTGAGTCGCGTGGTAAAGCAGTTAATAGGCTTTAATGAGATTAGTATTCAAGTTGAGTGGACGCGACATCATCCGTTAAACTTATCAGAGCCTGCCCTTTGCGGATCGTGTACGTTAAGTGGGTGTAAGAGTTCATTTATGAGTATTTATTTAATAAGTGACTTGCAGTGATAGAGTTTTTGAAGAGTTATGACTTGGGACTCATGGCGCTGAAGGGAACTGCCCAGAATCTAGAAAAACAAAATAGATAAAATCTACTTTGAATAAGACCACATTCATGGTAGTTACCTCCTCCTAGACCTTTGACTGAGGACGCCATTGGGGGGTAATGAAAAGGTATATTGGATATCATTGCGATTTGTTCTCGTTGAACTGTGTTAAGCTGGGCTTCCACTGCTCAATCATCTATACAGAAATGTATAGCTATCTCTATTCTCTAAAAGGGAAAGAAAATCATTATATCGTTTAAATCCATGATCAGAATTGATACGATAGAATGAATCAAAGAATGAAATTGAAAACCGATTTAGTAATTTATTATTTCATAACAAACATATCCTTAATCTTTATTAATATTAATAAAGATATAGAGAAATGATCTGTAGTGTAGAATACAGGGGTAGGTGTGCGGAGTAAGTTAGTTTGGTGCGGCCCATGCGGTGCTCGAAATGCGGGTCAACAGCTCGTTCAACTTTAAGCTTTACGCCAACTCTCTTGCGGTTTATAACGTGACTTATTAATCTTGAATATCAAATAATTGGTAAAGAACCATCACTGGTAATGTTTTATGGTGAAAAAGATGTGGTATAGTTATTACCCGGTTTGTCTAGCCTGTCTTCAGTTTTTTAAAGCTATTAGTAAAAAATAAACTAAATACATATTCTTATATTCATTCAAATTAAGCTGTATTTTTGGGTATTATAGGCGATGGTTTTAAACCTACCATCACACACCTTTGATTAAACTATCACACAACTGTTCTGCGATTGTCGATTGTTTCACATGCCATTCAACTCTTTAGTTGCACAACTAAAAATCGAGTAGTTTGCGCACCTCCATTTAAGCTCATAAGAATCAAAGCGATACTAAACAGTTGTGCAATAGTTTAGTCAAAGCTGTGCGCACGCTCTGACTATTAGATTTAGTTTCAAATGTTGTAACAGTGTAATGTGACGTCACGTGTTGTTACAGCAACGGTCCGGTAGAGGGCGCGTATGGTTCGCAGCACAGCCCTGTGTCCCGTTCGGACGCCTCCACCGAGGACGCGGAACTTTCGGCCGCGCTCGCTCACCAGCATCACCTCGCTATGCAGGTAAGGATCACGTACACGAAGGAAAAGGAGCAGACCTCCAGTAAGATATTTCCACTTGTTTCATTTTACCTTCTCGCTTAAATCCATAACCTCTACTTCATATGAACAAGAAGTGTAAGTGATAAGGAGATTTAAAGATTTTTGTACTTTTACTATTATCATCAAAAGTCATTATTATGATTTTATCGTTTTATATACTTTTTCATTCCTTTAACATACTTCCCAAAACTCATTAGCTTTTTTAAAATCACTAGAAGCGAGTTAAAGAAAGCCAAACAAGTTCGTTACATTTTATTTTCTTCTTTAGACGTTTTATATTAAAAAGAGCTTAAATGAAATTCCTTTGTATATTTTCTTAACTTGGCTATTTATATTTTTTAGTATACACTTTTTACAGAACGTTTAAAACAGTTTAATTAAATAAGAAATTTCATTAAAGTGTCGCGTCTTTAAACGTAATTTATACCAAGTGAGTGTGTTGAGTGGAGTAACTTTCTATTCCCATTATTTATAAGATTTATTTTATTTATTTATAAAGTTGTAACTTTAACTTGTAACTTGTAAGTTACAAAATTTGATTTAACACAATTGTGGTCGATCGCCTGGTTCCTACACTATTAGTTAGTTTAAAAACAAGTAGGTGAAATGAAGTGACTTATATTTCCAGGCTGGAGAGTACCAAGTGTCGGGCGTGGAGCCTGACTATGGCCAGTATGTGTCCTCACCCGCAGCCCATTACAACCACATGGGACATCTCACTATGGCGCCATCGCAGAAATACCCTCATGTAAGTCAACTTTATTAATTTCTCACACTCGCTAATTCACGCCCATTCATTGGGTTATTCGTTGAACTGCTCCTAATTTTAGTCTCTTTTCCTTTCAACCCTTTTCTTAAGAGTATAGGATGGGAAGGAAAAGTGGATTTGACACAGGATTAGGATTTAGGATACACATTAGAAGGGAAAATATCCTGTTTATGTGCGTCTCCTTTTCCGTCGATTAAAGGTTGGTAACGCGTCTGCAATTGAAAATGTCTATGGGCAGCGGTGGCATCACCATTGGCCGCTTGCTCGTTTGCCAACTTGTAATATAAAAAAAAAACTCAGTTAGTCAATCAGTCATTCATTATCTCACTATGTCATTCACACTCACACTAGGCGGAGTAATGGTAACATTTTCAAAGGGTTAATCTCAGTTGTAAACTACATCTGAACGATTTTACTCATGCCAAAGGTTTAGGTAAAGTATAAAATCACTGTGATGTCAATTAGACAGTATTTTATACTAGAACAACTTTGAAATTAATTAAAAAGTTTGTAATTAACGTTTTGAACTTGTTTTACTCTGCCAATAGCAGTTTTCTAATATTGTAATAACAATTTTAATCCGCTGAATTATTCTAATTAGAACTTTTAACTAGGTCGGGTTTGATAATTTAAAAAAAAGTTATAGCTAAATCAGATAATGTTACATTATTTAATTTCAAAGTTGTTGGCCACTACGTACTAAGAACTGAGAAAGCTACGAATCAAAGACAGGGAGTTTGTTTTCTATTTTATATAATTAAAACTTTCAAGATACACAATTTATTTTCCTGGATATATTTCTAGTTTTTATTTTACTAGAATAGTATCTTTTATTATCCTCCTCATTTATACATAGTATGCATCAGCTGTCATATCCATATTTACTCTCTTCACACAATAACATATGCTCTTTCATACCAGCTTACTATTTAACTTCTTGCTAATATAAAAAATGTGAAAGTTTAGATGGATGGATATTAGTTAAAGTTTGTAGCCTGAATGGCTAAACGGATCACAATGAAATTTGGCATAGATGTAGAAGATACTCTGAAAGAACACATAGGCTAGTTTTGTAGGCTTACTTTTGTTTTAATTCCACGCAAACAGAGTAGCAGGCGAAGTCTATATACTTTGGTCTTCTTACTAAATCTATGTATCCATGTTTCAGGTGATGGACTCAGTGTCGGTATCAGGGGGTGTGTACGGGGCGGCATCGGGTGCGCATTACGGCACGTACGCGCACTACGGCGCTGCCTACCCCGCGCAGCCCGCATACCTCGTTGAACCGGGGACGCAGGTGCCCGCTTATATGGCGCAGGTGAACTACCAACACGTTACATATAAAGAGATTCAAAAAATGTATAAAGCATAGTTGACACTTCACTTGAGACTAACTATGTATTAATAGTTCCTGAAAACCACATCATACTAATATTATAAATGCGAAAGCTTAGATGGACGAATGGATGTTGTTTGTTAGAGTTTGTAGCCTAAGCGGCTGAACGGATTTCGATGAAATTTGGTATACCTAGATGTAGAGGATAGTCTGGAAGAACACTTAAGCTACATGCTTTTGTTTTTATTTTAATTCCACGCGGACGGATACGCGTGCGACAGCTAGTGTCAATACGAATTTTTAAAAATTACCGGTATTGACACTAAAAGAATGTTTTTAATTTTTTGACACTGTTTAATTTATTTAAAAAAATGTAGCTTATTATAATTTTGGAAAATGTGTCAATAGGACGACATGACGTGGCGTACTAAACTTGACAAATAATATAGTACCTTTCAAAGAAGTTACCGGTGAAAAAATGTTGTTCACTGTCTAGTCTATATATTTCTAAATGTCTGGTTACATTATAGAACATTTTATTATCTTGAATTTGAAAAGAGCAATGTTAATATATTTGAATGTTTTAATGTTTCTAGGAGTACGTAGAAGGCGGTGGTAGTGCTTCTCCACGTAGCGCTTCCCCAGGCGCGATACCGCCACAGCATAATCTGCATCTACAGCAGAGGTACAAACACGTGAATAACACGTTATTAGACTAGTCAAATTGTTCTGGTTACTCTGTTAATTTTACCCTGTGGTAGGTACGACTCGGCGTCGCTGGAGCAGCTGGGGCAGCTGGGGCGGCACTACTGCGTGACGTCACCGCGCGGCGAGTACGCCGGCGACGCGTATGGCTACCAGCACTACCCCGCCACCTACGAGCCCGCACACCACCAGCAGGGACAGTTTAAAGTATGCTCTACTTTACTAATATCCTAAACACTTTGTTACAGGCCACTGAAAGACCTGTTTTTTAACTTAAGCAACTTCTTAACCATCTTAGACCTATCTATAATAATGTATGTAGAATGTCAGCAATCACAGTATATTTTTGAATAACCCTTTTTTTTAATAAAAAGCTTAAATGTAGATTTACGACATGCTTTAGGCTACATATTTTCACGCTATTAAACTTGGAGAGTCTATAATTTGGAATAAACCATCATGAGGGAAAGGGACAAAAACACAAAAACTACAAGTTGACAACATCAACGAAACAAGACTGCCAAGGTAACGGTAAATCTTTAAATATCTTGTGTTGATTAGCAAGTATAGTTTCTTTAAAGGTAACCTTAACGTTTCAGGACTCTCAGAATGGATTAAGCCTCGGCAGTACCGGCGGCCAGTCAATGTATGGAGATGAAGATGAATTGCAAAAGCAAATGGCAGGAATGGCGTTAGGTTAGTGTCTCACAAATTAATCGTGAAAATGACGAAAAACTATCTAAAATGATCGCCTCACGAGTTAAGTCTCAAGTGTGAATTCATACTAAAGATCTCCGTCAGAGACTGATTTTTTTACTCTCAGTGTGGAATAGTACTTTTCGAATCAGTTCAATGCAAAGAACATTTTAATTGCAAAGCATTTTTAATAGTATAACTTGTTTCTTATTGGTCCTTCGAGCAGGATACTAATATCTATGTGTTTCAGTGCACCCCGGTGTGGGCGGCCGCGAGGAGGGCGGCGGGCTGCAGTGGCGCGACCCCAACCTGCCGGAGGTCATCGGCTTCCTCAACTCACCCTCGGATGTGGTGAAGGCCAACGCAGCCGCCTACTTGCAGCATCTCACATACATGGACGATCCTAACAAGCAGAAGACTAGGAGTTTGGGTATGTTTTGTTAAAAAAGCTTACATAAAAGGTTCCCAATTTGTTTCCTCTCGATTCCCTCTCGCTCGACGTACGCAAGTCGCAATTAAACAATTAAAATGAAGCGGATTTATTCTAACTTTACACTAGCTGTTGATGAAAACGTAGGTTTGTAATGGTAAAATAAAATTCTAGTGGACCATCACACTAGCGCATTCAAAGACGAGCCACCACTTGTGGCCCTTCGATTCTTTTCTTCGGAGTGGAGAAACACCTTTCGAGAGATTCTCAAGGATAGTGGTCGAGAGAGGGAGAGGGAGAGGGAGAGGGAGAGGGAGAGGGAGAGGGAGAGGGAGAGGGAGAGGGAGAGGGAGAGGGAGAGGGAGAGGGAGAGGGAGAGGGAGAGGGAGAGGGAGAGGGAGAGGGAGAGGGAGAGGGAGAGGGAGAGGGAGAGGGAGAGGGAGAGGGAGAGGGAGAGGGAGAGGGAGAGGGAGAGGGAGAGGGAGAGGGAGAGGGAGAGGGAGAGGGAGAGGGAGAGGGAGAGGGAGAGGGGAGGGGAGGGGGAGTGGGAGAGGGATTTACCTTACCTTACCTTATCTTATTTCCGTTTCCAGGAGGAATCCCCCCCCTGGTGCGGCTGGTGTCGCACGAGAGCGCGGAGGTTTGTCGCAACGCGTGCGGCGCGCTGCGCAACCTCTCCTACGGCCGCCAGAACGACGAGAACAAGCGCGCCATCAGGGACGCGGGTGGCATCCCCGCGCTCATGGCACTGCTCTGCCGCACCAATGACATTGAGGTTACTAACCGGCAACTATGCCATCAAATTCTTAATGTATAAAACATGACTTTGTATAAACTGTAAGTAGTGTCATCTATTTTCAATTACCACGGAAGACCAGCACATGTGCTGAGTGATTTTTAAATCATACTAATATTATAAATGCGAAAGTTTGAATGGACGGATGTTTGTTCGAGTTTGTAGCCAAATTTGGTATAGATGTAGAGGATAGTCTGGAAGAACGCATAGGCTACTCACTTTTGTTTTTTTTTATTCCACGCGGACGGAGTTGCGGGCGAAAGCTAGTAAATAAATAAATTGTACTCATAGTAGTAGTGATAGAAAAGATATTTTATTTATTTTGTACTAGCTGTTGTCCGCGTGAAATTAAAAAATAATAAAAATTTTGCCTATGTTACTCAGTGATAACGTAGCTTTTTAATGGTGAGAGAATTTTGGAAATCAGCCCATTAGTTTTTTTAGTTATTTCAATACATAAATAATATACACAAATAATTTCTTTTTATAATATAATATTAGTATAGATTAACAGTTTTTTTGTACTATGATATAGCAAAATTCGTTCCATTCTTTAGAATAAAGTAAAATGTTTTTGTCGTAGGTGAAGGAACTAGTGACAGGCGTGATCTGGAACATGTCGTCGTGCGAGGACCTGAAGCAGTCCATCATCGACGACGCGGCGCAGGTGATCGTCAACAAGGTGATCATCCCGCAGTCCGGCTGGCACCCCACCAACCCGGGAGACACGTACTGGTCTACTGGTGAGTGTCATATACAACTCGGAACGCGATGTACGAATAGACCTAGGAGACGAATAGAGCAATGCGCGTTAACCCTTATTCGATTTAAATTATCACTAGCGTTTGCCCGCGACTCCGTCTGCGTGGAATTAAAAAAGAACTAAGTAGCTCATCTGTTCGTCCAGACTATGTGCTACAACCGTGCCAAATTTTATCCACATCCGTTTAATAGTTTAGGCTACAAACTAACAAACATCCATCCATCCAAACTTTCGCATTTATAAGATTTCTGACGAACGTGTCCTAGTTTCTATTAATCCCCCTTATTTATTTATGTAATACTTTTTCCACAAATATAGTAATAACTAGCTTTTACCCGCGACTCCGTCCGCGTGGAATTAAAAAAAAACAAAAGTGAGTAGCCTATGTGTTCTACCAGACTAAGCTCTGTCTCTGCCAAATTTCATCGATATCCGTTCAGTCGTTTAGGCTACACTCTAACAAACATCGATCTAAACTTTCGCATTTATAATAGTATAGTAAGATAAGATAGTAGGCGTTGATTTGTTTTCTGTACATATAATGTTTTGTTGTATCCGCAGTGTTCCGCAACGCGAGCGGCGTGCTGCGCAACGCGTCGTCCGCGGGCGAGTACGCGCGGCGGCGGCTGCGCGCGCTGCCCGGCCTGGCGGAGGCGTTGCTGCACACCGTGCGCGTCTCGCTGCGCGCCAACTCCATCGGCACCAAGGTCGTAGAGAACTGCGTCTGCGTGCTGCGCAACCTCTCATACAGGTAAAGTTAAACACGAGTGCGACAGAGATGGCACGAGTTTGTCAACTCTCGTGTCAACGAAACGAATGTATGCGGGAGACATGAGTAGGACAGAGATAGCATGAGTTTGTCAACTCTCGTCTATCTTTTGAAATGATTGTATGAGGGAGACACGAGTGCGACAGAGATGGCATTTGTTTGTTAACTCCCGTTTAACTTTTGAAACGAATGCATACGGGAGACACGAGTTAGACAGAGATGGGACGTGCTTGTCTCTTATATGATTGAAACCAATCTATTTTGCGAGGTATAAAAGTTACAAAGAACGGATATACATTAGTTGACATGTTATTTACATAGCTGAGCATTTCTGATATATTTTTAATATTATAAAAACAACTTTTTACTTCAGGTGTCAAGAAATCGAAGATCCATTGTACGATACGCGCGCTCCACCGACACAGTCTTCGGGACAAGCCAGGATACAAGCCAGCGCATCTAAAGGTACCAAAAATTTCACAGCATTAACTATTTGAGCTGTTTGCTCATTTGCCATCTTTAATAAAAAAAAACATTCTACTATTTACAGGCGAGAATCTGGGTTGCTTTGGTGGCAGTAAAAAGAAGAAGGAAGGGTCGTCCTCCTCTAATTCCACCAGTCCTCTGGGCAAGAGTGACCCTGACTCGCAGCCGCTGGGGGAGACAGGCTCCAACACACAGCTGGGGTACAGCGTGCCCAAGGGGACGGAGATGCTGTGGTCACCTGAAGTGAGTTATTTATTATATTATACCTTGAAGTAAAATGTTTCAGTATTTTATTGATTTTATATGGTTATATTTATTTCATTTGGTATAGCTGTTGCTCGCGACGTCGCCTGCATGGAATTAGAAATATAGCCTATGTTACTCAGTGATAACATAGCTTTTTAATGCCGAAAGATTTCTTGAGATCGGCCCAGTAGTTTTTGAATTATTTCAATACATACAAAAATACAAATCTTTCCTTTTTATAATATCAGTATAGACTAGCTGACACCGCAACTCCGTGTTCACGGAATTATAAAAGAAAACTTAATTAGTAGCCTGTGTGTTCTTCCAATCTAAGCCGAATTTCGGCGACATTGAATTATTCTGGAAATTTGTAGTAACATCCATCCATCCATATTTATAATATTAATAAGATTGATTGTGTCGTTGCAGGTGGTGCCGCTGTACATGGCGCTGCTGCAGTCCTGCTCCAACCCGGAGACGCTGGAGGCGGCGGCGGGCGCGCTGCAGAACCTCGCCGCCTGCTACTGGCAACCCTCTATAGATATACGCGCCGCGGTGCGCAAGGAGAAAGGTACCTTACGTTGCTCAGGATAAGGGTCATTTTGCCTTGATAGAACATTTTTCGAAACGATTAATTCTGGTCATAGATTATGTAACACGATATTTTACCACAGAATATGACACATGTATAAATATTTGTTTTTTTATCACTAAATTAATAAATCATGTTTTAATATTATTTTACTTTATAATAGTGTCAATATTAAGATTTGCGTGATGTATACAGTTTTTGTTCAGAATCTGTATAATTTTACATTGTGGCCTAATTCACTATTACCAATAAAATATTTGTATTTTTATCTGTATCAAGTTACTGCATTATAAACTATAATTATTACATTATAGCGAACAATAATTCTAATCAAATATCAAGACCGTGAAATCAACTTTCATACCACTATTGTTGTCTCTGTCTTTCTCAAAGAGTGTGAGTGAGATAGCTATATACAAATGCTTCATCAGAGAGAGGAATGATTCGGTGCTGTTACCCAGGTCTGCCGATCCTGGTGGAACTGCTGCGTATGGAGGTGGACCGCGTGGTGTGCGCGGTGGCGACGGCGCTGCGCAACCTCGCCATCGACCAGCGCAACAAGGAGCTCATCGGGAAGTACGCCATGAGAGACCTCGTGCAGAAGCTGCCCAGCGGCAACCAGCAGCACGACCAGGTATAGTGGATTACTATTTACACTATACCTTTTTATACCTTAAGAGCGTGCACACACCTTTGACTAAACTATCGCACAACTGTGTGCAACTAAACTGTTGAATTGTCTGCGAAATAATCGACAATCGCACAATAGTTGTGTGCGTCCGCTCTAAGGTGGCAAATTAGCAAGCCACAACTTGAATTTGCCGAAATAGGGAATCGAATGCTGCCAATTGATATTCACAAAATCAGATGTATTGCTTACACGTACCGAAAGAGTATATTTCCTATGCGTCATTTTTTTTCCTTTCTCACCTCTTTCTTATCTCTAATTTATTTATCTCCTAAATTAAATAGCGTGCAAGCCTAAAGCGTGTCGTGAGTGTAGGGCTTTTTATTGAAAGAGGAATTATTTAAAAATATACTATAATAGCTTATATCCTAGGTCACGAAGTAGTGTGTGTTTACGCTTTATTATATTAGTATAGAGTATAGATGAAGTAATAGTTGTTTTATTGCGTGTCCAGGGCACGTCGGACGACACGATAGCGGCGGTGCTGGCGACGCTGAACGAGGTGATAAAGAAGAGTGGAGAGTTCTCGCGCTCGCTGCTGGAGGCGGGCGGCGTGGAGCGCCTGCTCGCGCTCACCAAGCAACGCCACCGGCACACGCCGAGAGTGCTCAAGTTTGCTGGTAATCATCCTCCTTATCCTACTCCCGTAGGGCGCAACGGGTTTTTGTCCACATAACTCTATAATACGTTTTCTCAGTCACTCCCTTCATCATGTCACCTTTCACGAAATCCATCCATCTCTTACTAATAAATGCGAAAGTTTAGATGGATGGATGGATGTTTGTTAAACGCTATCTCTTAAACGACTAAATGGAACTCGATGAAATCTAAAGACGATAAAGATAAGATAAAGATGTAGAGCACAATCTAGAATCTATACTAATATTATACAGAGGAAAGGTTTGTATTTTTGTATGTATTGAAATAAATCAAAAACTACTGGGCCGTTTTTAAAAATTCTTTCACCGTTAGTAGGGTTATTTATCTGTGAGTAACACAAGCTATAATTTTTTTTTAATTTCACGCGAAGTCGCGAGTAAGCTAGTTAATACATACACTTCTAATTTTGTTTTTTTTAATTCACGGACGACAGCTAGTTAAAATATGAAGTTGTTTGTTTTCAGGTCAAGTTCTGATGACTATGTGGTCGCACGCGGAGCTACGCGAGGTGTATCGCAAGCATGGCTGGCGTGAGGCTGACTTCTTAACTCCAGCGAGGGCTGCGCAGCCACGGCAGACTAATACCAGTGGTTAGTGTACACCACCTCACTTAACCCTCCATTAGTAAACCTCATACACCCCCAACTGTTCCATTCCTACTGACGTCTCACTTCTACAAACAATTTCTTGTACACCCTATTACTTATCTCTGTACCTTTCCAATATTCTACAATTAATGTTTTGTCTGTGTAAAGCATTATGGAATGTTTATCATTGCATTTGTGTTGTTATATGTTGTGCAATATGTTACATGTGCATTAATAAATTTGTAGCCAATGGAATCATCACTCAAATGTATTTGTGTAACGAGGGATATGATATCAGGTTTTCATATGAAACATCGAAGTGTACATAATAAACATACGAAAAGTACCATAAAACTTACATATATTGTATTTCTACACTTGTACAATATTCTCTATGGAAATTATTCGGCGACACGCATTTCGGTGAAGGTGGCATTACTCAGCTAAATATAGTATCTTGAAATATCACAGTTATTTTAGTTATAGAGCTTTTATTAAGTTGTAATACAGAGGCACAAATCTCCGTGATCGAAATCAAGTCGATGTTGACAAGTTTCAAAATTATTTCCGCGTTCACTTCATGAACTAACAAGCAACTATATAATATGTGAATACAGACATTTCATAGTATGCGATTTCGAATCTTAATATTTTACTTTAATTGCAAATTAGAACATCTTGAAAATTACTGTTAGCACGCAGATTTAATAAGTGCTTACCCTTTGTGTAGTTAGTATTAGAATCACACTCAGTGCGTCATTCATTGTGTGGCAGAAAATGTAAATATTGTTGGATTCGAAATATGTACGTACTCTGCGTATATACGAGTGCGTACTGTACGTATGCTTGTTCGCACGAGTCGTGTTTGAATGTGAGGGTGTACATACGGGTGTGGTGCGCGCAGGCGCGGGCGCGGGAGGGGCGGGCGGCGCGGGCGGGGCGGGCGCGCCGCACTCGCCCAGCAACGCCAACAGCACGCTCAGTCGGCCCATGGCCTCCACGGGCGGCACACGCTACGAGGACCGCACCATACGCAGGCATAGAGAGGTACCGCACATACTGCATGCGCTTGCACAATTTCTCATTCATTGACCCCAAGTATTTAAGAAATATATAGAATAGACATAGGCAATATTTTTTTATCGGTACTATCTGAATTTCAAATTTAACACGCCGAGATGCTTCTCAATGTTTGAATTATTTGTTTGTTTGTGATTTTGAGTATCGGACACCAGGAAGCGCTAGTAAGAATATGTGAAAGATGTTTCAAGTGAAGTGTCAACTATGCTTACTCTATATATTTTTTTAATCTCTTTGATTTCCCCCATTTGTTGTTTTATGTTTCATGTTGTTATGGAATATTTATGTTGCAAATGTTGCTAAAACCTGGTTTACAGTATTACATGTAATTTTTATATAGCAAATTTTATACATCTGTATATTATTTGTAAAATAAATATTTTTCTCCAGTACCAGTCAGGGTACGCATCACAGAAATGTATCTCAGGGCCCCTGCAATGCTAAAACTGGCCCGTTTTGTTATGCATTTGTATTTCAAGTTGTAAAAGAAATTACATTAAACAGTTTTTTTTGGCTAGATATGTGATATTTAAGTAAAAACCCTATATAATGAGATTTACGGAGATTTAATGTTTACAGAACGATGACATGCCAACAATGGAGGTGAACAACTACCAGGACGGGCTGGGCATGGGCAACCCCAACGGCCGCCCCATGAACCTGCAGGGCGTGCAGGCGCAGATGCCCATGCCGCCCAGCAGCCGCTAGCTCCTCCGTACCTCCACACCTCCACCTCCACCTCCACCTGGTGAGCCTCCACACCTCCACATCCTGGGAGCAACTCTTTACTACTGATGGGCAAAATAACCTTACTTTATTATCTTTATGATTCGATCGATTTAATTGTTTAATACTACGATTGTAACGGAAAATATAATAATATTATTATACTGGTATTTAAAATTATAAAACATATAACCTTTTTTAGAATTTAATTCCTTTTTTTTTATTGGAATTTTTCAAACGCAAATTGTCTTGTCACCGTGACAGCTGTCATCTTGACGCGTGATTTTTTTAGTGTCTGTGATTTTTACCATAAACATTTTATTCGTTTTTAAATCGTTTACATTCCTTTCGATAACTTAGTGTCGAATTTTAAATATCTTGTCCATCAGTATGCCGTTTTATTTCAATTTTTTGAAGAATTTGAAGCATTTATTTACCTTTATAGAAAACTTACTCTGTGCTTAGTATAAATATAATACTTACTATAGTAAATAATTCTGTAACTAACAGTCAATATAATATAGTTATGTAATATTTGGAAGGGGTTCTTGTATTCGTGTCGCTTTCTAAGTGTTGCCAATATACAGTCTGTTTAAAAAGTATGCAATTTATGGCAGTTAAAAATATTGTGTTATTCACATAATTACTTTTAAAAATTAACTATTTAGACAAAAAAATCCAAAAATATGTATTAATTTTGAAAAACACTTTCTTTGTTAAAATAGTAAATATCGAATTAATAAAAAGATATGTTGAGTAGCATTTGAAGACAGTAATTAGGGCCTGTACCACCAAATTGCAAATTGTCTGATAACAATCCAATGTGTAAAATATGTGATGGCAATATCGGATTTTGTTACCTTAT
Source organism: Papilio protenor (assembly GCA_029286645.1). NCBI lineage: Eukaryota > Metazoa > Arthropoda > Insecta > Lepidoptera > Papilionidae > Papilio > Papilio protenor. The sequence continues at coordinate 116,359 of JAGSMZ010000072.1, read as the reverse complement.
CTGACAGTGACGTCATTTTTAAGCTATCTGAGCCATCAGCCAGTGGTGGGATAGGCCTTTACTATTTTAAATAACTGCACTGAATTGCATACTTGTACCCAATAAAATGGCCTATAATATACAAAGTTATGAAAATTAACTTCTGATCGCACAATATTAGTAATTTATCGCATCACCCTATGTAGCGTTTACTTTGTAAAAAACGTCAATTCCTCATGTACATTATCGTGCCATTGTATTCTCTAACTGTGGGTTTACATTGTTGACATACTTGTGTGACATTGTCAATAACAGAGACAAGATTCAATACAAGTGTTACAACAGTGGAAATTCACGGTTAAATGTCTTTCTAGTAGTGTATTTGATATTCGAGGCTCACCGAATTTACGAAAATACTTCTTATATCTATTAGTATAAGGTTCATTATTCATTAACACGGATAGGCTCATTAATCTCCATACATTTTTACTATTCAGAGGTTGAATTGTTAATTTATGAATGACCTAGTGTAGCACGCTGTCCTATTCGAGCGCAAATCGATACTTTAACGATTTCCTGGATAGGCATCTAGTTTATACAATTTTTGTAATATTTTGTATCACTGATCTGTATAAATTGATAGGTGCCTTGGAAACTTGCTTCGTTCCGTTTTAAACGCCCTTTTTGATGTTACTCTGTTGTACTCAACACTCAGACAAAATGCCACGTTTTATAGCCTATCCATTTGTAAAGATCAGTGTTTTGTATCCATTCCACGGCCCTCTACGTATATTGTGTATTATAGGTGTCTATTGTCCTTTATATATCTTAAGGAATATCCGTCTTATGTATATAGCTGTAAGGTTCATTATGCAGCACAGTTGACAGCTTGACTTTTGTTATTGAACATGACAGAAAATCTGTGTTTTATCTTATTTTGACAAAATGTGTGTTTTTATTATTTTACTTCTGATAAACAGTGGGATTTAGTTATATATAAAAAAACGGTCAAATCTAAATATGAAATGAATACATTTTATCACACATGAGAAAAAAACTCATAAAATATGAGGAATATTTTATGTTTTTAGGATGATTTAAGATTTTTCTAGATTTTTGTATACAGTTAAGTCCCATGTTGTTGAGTTACACAATATTTACTTCAAGTTAGATAATGTTTAAGAAACAATAGCGTTAGATTTGACAATCCCACCACTTAAATACATACCATAGTTTGGATGGATGGATGTTTGTTACTAAGTATCTCCAATACGTCATGTTTTGAAAATAATTCTAAAATGTTATATTGTTTGAGATTACAAAACGACATCGAAGAAATTGGTAAAAATCCATCAGGCATACGGCATTGGTCATCATAAAGGTTTGGTAAATACTAAACGCTATTGTTTTTTAAATCATTTTAGAATGATCTCGATATAATCAATGAAATGTTTGTGAGCGGCGGCAGCTTTAAGAATTATATTATTTGCTATTACCCTCCGTGAAACTTTCGTACATTGGCGGATCCCAGGGGTCTAGGGGGTTCTAGAACTCTCATGACAAGTTTAAAATTAACTGGCTGCTTTAATAAATAGTGAGACACAATTTATGATTTTAACTGCATGAATTGTATGGTTTTTAATTCTTGTTAAATCTTCCCTTGGGGGTGCTAACCCCCCAAATAGCGAGTAAAGACCCCCAAATGTTTTCTAGATCCGCCACTGTTACTTGTAGAATAATGTTTAGCATTGTAACTATTTATTTATCGACCATATATCAATATTAGTTAGGCAATAAGTGATAAGGGTTTTTGTGATGTTCGTTTTTTGGATATATTTTTATGCACAATAAATGCATTTGTCAATACGTCCGCGTTAGGCCCGGACTGAGCATCGACTGAGCAACCTGGTACAAAACTACCCTCATCCAGTGCATTATATTGATTTTTAAGTATTTTGTAAGTTTTTTGTATATTTTTTATTAAAAAAATGTAAGATTGCAGTTTGATGTCGCTTGCCAGGCAGTGTCGCTTCTATGAAGCGATTTGATAATTCCCACTTTATAACCTAAAAATTAAACTTAAGTCTATTTAATCGTGTACTTTACATTTATGTTTGCGTTATGTGAGATTAGAATGTAGAAACTATTAGATTTTTTTGTTCACATACCATTATATACCATTCTTCTAAACTTGTATAGTAGCATTACCGTGCGTTTTCACTGCTAAACATGTGTCAAGATGTTTTTGTACAGTTTTTTTGGCAGTGAGAACTCAGGGTTATGGTTTTTGTCTCGTCATTTATCTTCCATTTCACAGATCTCTTAAATTTTTCGATGTAATTAAGTCATCGTAGCTTCATCTATGGAGATCTATATTCTAGTGTTATGCCACGGTTTTTAAAAATTATATTAATGTCTATGGTCAACCATAGATTATAGAGTTGTTGGAACGGTAATACTCGAGTTATTTATATTTTATTTAAAAATTTTATGATAAAAATAAATATTTTATCAAAGGCAGTCTTTTGTCGTTGCGACGTTATGTAGAAATAATTAGTTTGTCTTATGTATGTAGGTTTTAAAAAATAAAATATTCTCAAGCGTACAGAAATTATATTATAAATTTCACAGAGAATAAATTTCATGATTTTATGTTTTGTTTTTTTTTTTGTTTTATTTTCCTTTTTTATAGTTTTGAAGAGTTGCTGCGTTTTAAGGGCCTATTTTATAATATGATATTGGATACCTTGTGGATACAATATTAAAAATGGATTTGCTTAAAATGTTAAAAGACTCGAATATGGAATTAAAGTTTTTGGAAGTTTTTACCGTAAATACATAGTCATTTTGTAAGTATACGCTTTACTTCACAGTTTTTTTTTTATTTTTCTTGTTTGATTAACGCTTTCACGTGTAGTAATTTTTTTACCGAGTAAATGTATGGGTATTAGGAAATGTTAGTAATATTTTAGTATAATTGACTCGTGTAGTAATTTCTCATGGACTAGGCTGTATGGTATGTTACGATTCCTGAACGAATGCAGTTTGAATATCGAATGTGGTGACTGTATTAGTTGACTTTTATAAGGATGATTGAAAAGTAAAGATTGTTGTTTTTGATCTTAATAATTTTGTTTTTAATTTTTGTAATCGTTGAATATTTGAAATGAAATAAACTTGAATATTTTCATGAAGAAAAACAATATTTAAATTTAAAATTTTTTGATGCCAGTTGACATCTGTCAAAGTAAATTTTCAAGATGGCGTTTAGCATGTGTCAACATAGATTAGTTTTTTGTACCATCGATCATCCTTATTATAAAAGCGTATAATTAAGTGAAATAAATCTCCTATTTGTATGAATGCTCACGTTTTTATATTTATCAGTAGTGTCCTTAATGTATTGAAATTAATCAGTTATTGAATTTATAGTTGTAATAGGAGCGTATTTGAAGTTGTAATGAATATTGTAAGTTGCATAGATGTGCACGATTTTTATTGGAAGGGTGATGTTTTTTTTACTCTGTACTCTAGTACATTTGTTATGGCGGGCGCAGGGGGCGCAGGGGGCGCGGGGGGCGCCGCGTCTTACGATATCCCACAACAGTATTACTCTGTAATATCATGTACCAACGTTGCTAATACACTTAAATACATTTAAATAAAACGATCGTTTCATTTATAATTCCTGTTCTTTATTTAAATACAAATTTTAATCATATAGAGACATAAAAGTCACAAAAAATAGAAAAATCTTAAATGTGTAGCTATTTATAAAAACAAAATAAAAGGAGATAAGACCTTGCCTCCAGAGAGATTTGAACTCTCGACCCCTGGTTTACAAGACCAGTGCTCTAACCCCTGAGCTATGGAGGCGGTATAGGACACAGCCAATTTTGAAGAACATATTCAGGGAAGAAAGTAATGCTAGGTAAGTTGCTATGCTAAACTGCTAAGTTATGCTTATATTCTGGTGAAAAAAGCTTTAATGTTAAGATTTTTTACGTATAAGATTAGAGTAACATCTTACTGTAAAAGTGGTTTCCTAGGATCATCTATAAAAATCTTATATGATCTTAATTATTTTGTGTATAGGATGCTATAAATTGACATTGACAATGTTTTTTAAACAGCAAAAAATATTCTCCCCGGCGGGGAATCGAACCCCGGTCTCCCGCGTGACAGGCGGGGATACTTACCACTATACTACCGAGGATATACATGGTGTCTCGAATTTCAGTATTTAGATTAGCATGAAATGCACGAAATAATATTTAGAAGTGACTAATGAGAAAAAAATCAGATACAAAAATATTTCGCATATTTTTCGCATGAAACTTATACCATACATTACTTTTAAATATTCGCATTAGTCGATTTTGTATGGAGATTGACATTTGATGATGTCATGTAAAGCCGTACAGTGATAACAATTCAATTGTATGTCGATATGAAACTATTATCGACAGAATTATTCATAAGTTTAAACTAACCATGCTAACTTATGCTAATGTTTAGATGCGTTTATAAGTGTTAATACAATATACTTATACTTATATATACTTATACTTATTACTTATTTACTTATATTATAATAAAGCGTAAACACACACATCTTTGTTGCCTAAGATGTCAGCAATTACAGCATATTTTTGATTTTTTTTTTAAATAAAAAGCCCAACACTTACGTCACGCTTTAGGCTATATATTTTCACGACATTAAACTTAGGGGGTAAATATTTTGGATAAAAACCCTAATGTGGGAAAGAGACCATAAGTTGCTGCCAAAATCAAGAAAGCAAGATTGCTAAGGTTTGTCATGTCATGTCATTTTAACATTTGCTATTGATAATTTGACAAATGTAAATAATAAAATAAAATTTTCATAATTTTATGCAGATGAAGCCGCATGAGAACAGCTAGTAAGTAATACAAAGAAAGGAAAAGATGCCGTATCCATTTATAATCAATGACATAGCTTACCTCATTTGTTTCTCTTACATTTCCTCCAATGTATCACAATTCAACTTTTGTAAAATGGCCGATTCGGTATTGTAATCGATGTTACGGTATAAACATTTCGCATTGCAACTGTTTTACATTTCCCATCTAAAGAGGTTCGTTATTTACGTCCATTTATCTTTTCACAAGAAACTATCGGCGATTCCGTCTCTGGAGAAAGAAAATAATTAATTCGCGGAGCGGACTCGGCGCGGCGCATTTAGCGTCCTCGTAATTTATAGCGCTAAAAAGAGCAAAATTAAACGGTTTTAGCGAAGCAAGACTTTAATGTAATCTCGTTTAAGATTCACTAGAATAATGTCGCGTTAGTTTTCACTTACAGAATGCTTTGAAATTGTATGTTTTCTGAACGTAACTAACAAGTTTAGTATGTTATTTGGACACTGTTGTTTTAAATGTACATTGTAACTCTTATAAAATGTCAAGACGCTTAACTTGAGAGAAATAAAATAACAACTTTACAACCTAGATTTGCGTCTAAAACATTGGATTGAATTTAAAAAAAATAGGAATTTAGCATTGATATTAAGCTGTAAAAGACAGTAAGAAAACAAATAGCATATAATTATTTTCATACACGTTTAATATAAGCTACTAATTGTAAAAACAGTTGATCTAAGTAGTTAGTATTTAGGTTCGCAGAGACAAAGACGTCCGGAACGGCGGTCGTTGCGTTTAATTTAAAGTAGCAAAAACTAACGCAAAAGCCACCGCGATCTCTTTAATGGAATTACGTTGGCACCACTCTACAGCTGTTTAAATAATGTAACACTTTTTGAGGTTATATTACATTTAGTGTCAAAATTAAATAATAAGTAACATATTTTAACATAGCATTACTACAATTGTAAGCGATAAAAATGTTATTGAGACTGCTGATTTTTTGGCATATTCAGTTAAAACTTTATATCTATTCTAAATCATTTTGGAGCCTTTTTTCTGTAGTTGCTTGTATATCTTACTAATATTATAAATGCGAAAGTTTAGATGGATGTTTGTTAGAGTTTGTAGCCTAAACGGCTGAACGGATCTCGATGAAATTTGGTATAGATGTAGAGGATAGTCTGGAAGAACACATAGGCTATTCGCTTTTGTTTTTTTTAATGCCAAGCGAACGGAGTCGCGGGCGAAAGCTAGTCGTAAATAAATATAAAAACAAAGATGTAATCTCGCAGACAATTGAAAAGAAATAGGTTAACTTAGATTGTACAGTGAAGGAAACTGTTTTACAATTTCATAAAGTTTTGTAAAAGAAATCAAGTTGAATGGTCGCGACGCCAAGGCGTGGAACTTTAAACTTCGGCTCGAATTTGAGGTTAGTTTATCTTATTCGTTTAAATAAAAAGTTAGGTTATGTCGATTCATTGTTTTTTATAGTATTACAAAAAAATTGCAGAGTGTTTTGATAAAGTTTCCAAATTAAATAACATTTATTTGTGATATTTGCAGTAAAAAACACCTACTATAGAACAACATTTTTACATTTAGGTTCATATCCTCGGTAGTATAGTGGTAAGTATCCCCGCCTGTCACGCGGGAGACCGGGGTTCGATTCCCCGCCGGGGAGAATTTTTTTTGCTGTTTTTGTATTTTTTACATTATACTAACGTTGTTATTTCTAAAAGTATTCCTTTAGATACAAAATGTATGGACATTGCAAAAATATGTATTTCTTTAAAATTAATATATGAATGATATTGCTTGCCTCCAGAGAGATTTGAACTCTCGACCCCTGGTTTACAAGACCAGTGCTCTAACCCCTGAGCTATGGAGGCGGTGTTAACCGTGCCTTATATGTCAGAAATGTTGGTTACTATATACCATGACTAATTTACTTCCAGCTGTTAAAATGTATGATTTCATAATGGATATAAGACTTTTCGCAAGAATATCTTTATTGAAATCCACGAAAAGACAAATGATATTCTTGTATTTGCCGTATAAGTCTGTTCTAAAATATTTACAACTCTTCAAATATATTTATTTCACTAATCTTTAAAAATATTTGTCACATGATTTAACCATTTATCAATACTTTTTACTAATGTTATAAAGAGGAAAGATTTGTATTATGTATGTAACAATTAAACTCAATAACTAGTAGACCGAATTATAAAAATATTTCACTATTAGAAAGCTGTATTATCATGGACTAATATAGGCTATATAAATAAACATAAACAATTTAATATTGTCTTAAAATAAAAAAAATACCCGTGCGAAACGTTACTTTAAATTTCTTAGGATAGAATTGATTGCTAGAAACATATACTATATCAAGTAACAGGTTAGTTCAGTAACATAATATCTTATACCTTAGGTAATTATTGTGAGAAGTGTAATCTTGTTCTACTCGGACTGCGCCGTGTTGATTACAGGCTGTAGGCCTCCATTAGGCGTACAATACAATATTAACATATAGTACAGGCGTATTGAAGTCTGGATTATATCGGCATCAGCAAGGAAACGCAAGGTAAAGCAGCCTACTACAGACTAAAAATGTAAAACAGTTATATAAACTGCTTCTAATTTTTTTTTATAATATAAGGTGGCAAACGAGCAAGCGGCCACCTGAATCCACCGAAATGGAAAGCGACCGCTGCCCATAAACATCCGCAATTGCAGATGCGCAGCCTACCGTTAATTGACGGAGAAGGAGATGCACATAAAGAGGACATTTCTCCTTCCTATGCGTCTCCTCTACCGTCAAATCCACTTTTCCTTCCCATCCTCTCCTCTTGAAGAAGGGTGGAAAGGGAAAGGGACTAAAATTAGGCCTCCGGCACCACACTCATCAGATAAACGTGGATTTGCTTCCACTTCACGCCTGTTTTCTGTGTGGTTGTGGTATTACACCGGGCGAGCGGACCCATTCGTGCGAAGATGTTAAAGCGGGCTCTACCACTGTTTGGTCGTGGTATTACACTGAAAATTAAAAAAAATCTTCTAACAAAACTAAATAGTGTTAACCGCCCCTTAAGATCTAGTCAATATGTCTGTGACGTATATAGTTTGAATTTTAGGTAACTACATAAGAAAATAAATAGTTGATTATTTTGTATGTTTCTGTTATCACGTTACTGTCAATAGAATTTATTATAAGGAAGAAATAACGGTAGGAAAGTATTGTCCTGCCGTCTTTACGTTCCAATTAAATGGCAACCGACTCAGATATCCCGTTTGAAACGTTTCTATCGTGCTACCTTAATTGACTATGACAGGTTGATTTAGTGAACTGTTGTTTTACCATACAGTTAAACGTTATTTTATATGTTTATTTCTTATATAATAAACATAATACAAAGGGTAAGATTATGGAAGTTTGGTGATTGAAAGATAATGTAAGTAAAATTTGAGTATAATTTCAAATGTCTTGATATTTAAATTATTCTCTAGATGCACCTAAGAAAGTATTTTTCTTAAATCCGTCTATTAAAATTGTAGATTGTATGGAGGCATATTTCTCTTTATTTAGTACAATTAAATAAAAACCTATTTTGAAGTTTGAGAGTAGCCCCAGTGGTTGAGAAAATAAGGAGTAAAAGGTTAGCATGGTATGGGCATGATATGAGAAGGGATGAATCGCATGTAACATGAAGGACGTTAGTTATGAATGTGGAGGGGTACACTGGTAGTGGTAGACCTAGAAAGAGATGGATGGATTGCGTGAAAGGTGACATGATCAAGAAGGGAGAGACTGAGATGACGGATGATAGAGTTATTTGGAGGACGAAAACCCGGTGCGCCCTACGGGAGTAGTATAGGGCAGGGGAGATGAATTAAATAAAAACCTACTTTGTTATTTTTTTTTAATTCATCCAAAAAGCAAGGCACTAAAATAGAGGTTAATAGGTTTATACATTAAATTTGTACTTTGGTTAATATTTAAACACAAAAATCCATTCAAATATCTCCATACAGCACTAACGTATCGTGTCCTATGCCCTATACAATATAATGCAATATAATTAAGTCATTGTTCTGTTAATTAAAGCTGACATGATGCAGTCAGTCGTCAGGCGAACGGACACCGCTTTGTGCCATATTTGGTGGCGGCTGCACGTTTCTATCAGTATAAAGTACCTTATAAATAAACATAATTATTCATAGTTCAATGGATTCAAATCGTGGACTTTGACAATCTATACATATAATAAAATTGCAGTGTCTGTTTCTAACATCAAAAGAAAATTTCCAGATTTCGGGAAGATGATGTATTTGCGTTGCTGATAACGAAAATCGCGTTTAAATTTTTTTTTGTCTGTCTATCTGTCCGCGAGCCGCGTTTGTTCCGGGTAATCTCCGAAATTGCTGGGCCGATTTCGACGGGACTTTCACTGGAGGGTAGCTGACATGGAGAGGCAGATTATAGGCTACTTTTTTTTAAGATAGATAGCTGGTAGAGGGTGCACGCGGGAATCTGATAAAAAAATCCGCGCCAACGAAGTTTGCGGGCGACAGCTCGTCTACAATAAAATTCTATTGCGAAGTCTCTGTTCCTAAAATAATATAATCATTTTGACACATCATGAAGTGCATATATTATGTCTGTAACGTTTATTAACGCAATATCAGTCCTTGCGGACGTCCGATGTGGCGAGCCGGCAATCTCCTGCCGCAGTGTGGTCACACTACGGTAATAATGTTACAATCAGCTTAGATAATGAATGAACTGCTATATTACGATTATGGGTAGTGTGGTAACGCATTTATTGTGCTGTATAACTAGTACGAGTTTTTACACGTTCAATAAAGAACTGAAAGACTAATTTGAATAAAGCGATCGCTATAAAATTATCACATAAGTATTAAGATAGATACCACCAAATATTAGATTCATACTGAATAACTCTTTGTACTCTTTTCTTACCTGCCTTTTCCTCCAACAATCAACTCTTTAATTTAATTAAAAATACTAATGTAATTTGTTACTATATTAAGGAATAATAAATTGACATTTTAGTAACATTTAATTTATTTTGAATCAAAGTGACATTAACGTAATCATCAGAGGTCAGGTAGGTCAGCATTCGACATGCTTTATGCAATGCGTAACTGCAGTGAAAGGCAACTGTGTTATAACTAAGTCTACATCAGTACGTCTTGTTGTGCATCTTCAGGCGCGTTGACTGCCTTTCCATATAGATAAGATCTGTGGAAGGTATAAAAATTATTTTAAAGGTAATGTTTATTAGCTAGGGAATAGAATTGACAAGTTGTTAATGAGTTATCTACATACTAGCAGTTGCAATAAAATTAGGCTATATTACTCACTGATTATGTAGCTTTAGATTTAGATGGGCCGGCCATATTGCCCGCAGAACGGACGGCCGATGGGGCCGAAGAGTCCTGGAGTGGCGGCCACGGATAGGTCGTCGCAGCGTAGGTAGGCCTCCCGCAAGATGGACCGATGACCTGGTCAAGGTTGCGGGAGTGCACTGGATGCGGGCGGCACAGGACCGGGCATTGTGGCAATCAATGGGGGAGGCCTACGTTCAGCAGTGGACGACCTACGGCTGACAATGAAGATGATGATGATGATGTAGCTTTTTAATGGTGAAAGAATTTGTGAAATCGACCCAGTAGTTTTTGAGTTATTTCATTACATATTAAAATCCAAAAATACAAATCTTTCCTCTTTATAACATTAGTATAGATATACATGTCTATATGGATTGTATATTAGTATTTAGAAGTATACATTTCAAGGTTTTTTATAACCTAGGGAGAAGGGAGGTATGATTTTTGTTATGCATTGATAGTGACACGATTATGAAATTATCGAATGTTTGCAATTGAAACGATAAATGATATTGTTTTAACATCTCGACCCGGGATGGTGTAAGCAGGCTCGCTTGACTTGCGGGTTGCATCGCTCTGTACAGTCGATAACATAATTCTTAAATGTATATCGAAAATAATTATTTTTATCCTAATATTTTTTGTTGTTTAAAAGTTGGCATTAATCGATTTGTCATATATTATGCCCTTTTTTTTTTACTAACTGTACTGATTTTATCATTTTTCATTTATATAAAGACAAGCTTCCGCCCGCGACTCCGTCTGCGTGGAATTCAAAAAACAAAAATAAGTAGCCTATGTATTCTTCCAGACTATCCTCTACATCCGTGCCAAATTTCATCGAGATCCGTTCAGCAGTTTAGGCTACAAACTGTAACAAACATCCATCCATCTAAAATTTCGCATTTATAATATTAGAACGATTTTTTATCCCAACAAAAGCAAAGAATTAAAATTACATACGTAACATCTAGTTATACGTACCAAAATCTATCGTTTATAGGTCAATAGAAATTCATTAAAAATTATATTCTATATTTAAATTATAAAAAGTTTCCACTTTTGATCGTGACTGTACATTACCAGATAACGATGTTTCTATAATACTGAGAGTCGTTAGTATCTTGTAATTAATGTTTGCTGCGAGAATTTATACATAAATGGCGATATTTACACTCAGACAGTATACAGGCTCTACAGTGCGACAAGTAGAGTTAGTAATTTCTAAAACTAAAGTAAGCGTTGTAGCTAAATTTTAACTTAGAATCATGTTGCAAGGTATCAAATGTAATTCAGTTGACACGAATTTTATTAAAATGAATTACTTTTCATTATATCTATATCTATATCTATACTATTATAATAAAGCGTAAACACACACTACTTTGTTGCCTAAGATGTCAGCAATTAAAGCATTTAGGGGGAAAAATATTTTGGATAAAAACCCTAATGTGGGAATAAGACCATAAGTTGCTGCCAACATCAAGAAAGAAAGATTGCTAAGGTTCGTCGTGTCATGTCATTTTGACATTTGCTATTGATAATTTCACAAATGTAAACAATAAAATAAAGTTTTTATAATTACACGCGGTTGAAGCCGCACGGGAACAGCTAGTTACTTTATAAAGACGTGAAAAGCTTACAAGTAATCTTTATTAAGTTATCGGTACTAAGAAATCATTAATATGAGCCATTCGTCCGTATCTGCCGACCACACGAGAGACAGGCGTGAAGTGGAGGTAATTCCGCGTTTCTTCTGATCAGTGTTGGTAAGACTACACCTTCAGGTTATGATTAAACAGCAAGTTTTAATAAGGTCAAAGTTAGAGCCGTGCAGTGAATTGCTGTTGTTTATTATGTCAGCACTCTTTGATAGGACCATTAATCTTATTACTGGACTGTCTACTGTCTTGCTGTCGTAAAAAGGTAATACTATTTAAGGAAACACTGTTAATGAATAAATACAAGCTCTGTATTGAATGCATGTGTTGAAGTTTCAGAGCGGTATCTACATGGTTCAAATTGAATTCGCCGCCTCTATTATAAGCTATATAAGGTGTATACGCTAAGAAGAATCTAATCTGACATTAGCCTTAAAGGTTGCTACCATGCGTCCGTGTAACGCAAATGGTAGCGTTAGATATTTTAGGGTGAGGTTAGGGTGGAGTATTATATGCTCTTATTATTTTTAACGGAAAATAAGTATCATGGCCTAAAAGAATATTTGTTTTTGTGATGTATAAATATGACGTGTGACTTTTGATCTCATGTAAATGAATTTGTAAACTGTCTTTTTGAGAATAAGATTCTTTGAACTTTGACCTTATGTTTCCTTATCCTGTAAAACTTTCAGTTAATTAGAGTCCTGGTTTTATATCTCTTTTAAAATCTAGCCGTCCAGCAATGCTACGTGAGTAGAAGCCTATACCGTTTTATCACAAATTTGATGTTAAAATAACAGAAGAATCAAGGGTTTTACCATTTCAGATAATTAATATCTATACTCATATTATAAAGAGGAAAGATTTGTATTTTTGTATATTTCGAAATAACTCAAAAACCACTGGGCCAATTTTTAAAATTTGCACCGTTTGAAAGGTAATTTATCTGTGAGTGACATAGGCTATATATTTTAATATCATGCGGGCGAAGTCGCGAGCAACAGCTAGTTATTAATAATTCACTTGAATTGGGGAAGTACGTCAATGTATGTGGTCTTACCACCGTTATCATCATCTCCTTATCCTACTCCCGTAGGGTCGGCGCAACAGGTTTTTGTCCTCCACATAACTCTATCATACGTCACCTCAGTCATCACTCCCTTTGTGATCATGTCACCTTTTACACAATCCATCCATCTCTTTCTAGGTCTACCTCTACCCATGTACCCTTCCACACTCATAACTAACGTTCTCCTTGTAACATGCGATTCATCCCTCCTCATAACATGCCCATACCATGCAAACATTTTACTCCTTACCTTCTCTACTACTGGGGCTACTCTCAAGCTTCCTCTAATGTACTCATTTCGTATCTTATCCATTCGTGTTACCCCACACATCCATCTTAACATTCGCATTTCTGCCACATGTAGTCTCCTTTCATCCGTTCCTTTTACTGCCCAACATTCAGATCCATACATCATGACAGTTACCGTTATATTTCTGGTTATTTTGTTTGTTTGCATACGGTTATAGTTCTATTTATTTTGATGTTATATTAAGTAGTCGATATCCCAAGATATAAGTTGGTAATACTGTACCAAATATGGTGTACAAAGTAAAAGCATTACGGGTCATAGTTATCTGGGAGATATTCAAATTGGCTGCGGCGGTGAAAGGGTTAGGTTCACGCCTTTAGATCTAACGATAAGTTAACAATGAATGTGTGAACGAAATACTAATGAAATATAGGAAATAGAGTTTTTTTTAAATAATTTGGCAAATAAACTAGATGAAAGTATTTCTAATTCTTCGTGAATTCTCATTTTGTTATCTATACTATTACTATTTTACTAATATCATAAATATGAAAGTTTAGATGGATGAATGGATGGATGGATGCTTGTTAGAGTTTGTAGCCTAAACTTCTGAACGGATCTCGAGTAAATTTGGCATCAGTCTGGAAGAACACATAGGGCTGCTTATTTTTGTTTTTTTTTTGTAATCCCACGTGGACGTAGTCACGGGCGAAAGATAGAAATATTCTAAAGAGGAAAATTTTGTATTTTTGTATGTATTGAAATAATTTAAAAACTACTGGGCAGATTTTAAAAGTTCTTACTCCATTAAAAAGCTACGTTGTCAGTGAGTAATAAAGGCTATTTTTATTGTTAACTTAATAAAATTAGTACAGATTTCGAATTGTCTCCACTAAGGGAACCACTTATTATCGCAGCATCATTATATTCTAGCTGCATACGTAAATAAAACAGAAGCTAACTTCAGTGTACGGTGCGCCTTACGACAGCGCCCGATTGTATTCCTTACGCGATACCGCTCTAGTGTGGGCCTGTCCTAACCGCACCGTTATCCGGCCCTGCTATAATGTATTCAGATATCTTAGTATTATCAAATCAATTGTAAATAACGCACGTAGAGTGAATTAAAGCTGTACCTTCGTGCTGAAAACATATAAGGGTTTTTAAGTATGAAAGTTTATTCTAACAGTGAGCACATTCATTATGATGGTTTGACAAAAAACATCATGCTTATATTTATAAATTAAAAAGTTTTTATAGATAGATATTTGTTACTAAATATTTCCATAACGGCTTAACGCATTTCGATTACATTTGGCCCAAATGTAGAACATAGTTTAGAAGAACATAAAGCCTATATACTAATATTTCTTATTCATTTCGCACGGTTAAAATCGAATACAAAAGGCATACTATTTTATGTTAAATTCAATAAATTCAACATTTTTTTTAAAACTTAGTAAGGTCAAATCGAATAGTGGATTCAGATATAACGGCTGATAGAGATGTATGGAAGAGCAGCACATACTGAGCCGACCCTCCATAAGGGATAAGGGCAAGTTAATGATGATGATGATGAAGTCAAATCGAAATTATTTATTCAAGTCTGTATAAGTAATTATATAGGATGTAAATATTAAAGCAATCATAGTTATCAAGGTGGATATAACTTGAATATTAGTAACATAGCGTTCAATCGCTTTAGTTGTTAGCTCCGAGCGGCGAACATTACAAATCTATTGCAATTTGCCATTAAACCGCCTATAAATTGCAACAATTTATCAAACGCATTAACTAATCGTTTTGGCATTTGTTAAACACTATTCAAATGTTTTGGCACGAACTCGCCAATCATAATTTAGACGTTCAAAACGTATGTTACGAAATGTGTAGAATTATCTACCTTCAAATCTTTCTAAGATATATTTTAACTAGCTTTTTCCCGCGACTCCGTCCGCGTGAAATGAAAATAAGTAGCCTATGTGTTCTTCCAGACTATCCTCTACATCTATGCCAAATTTCATCTAGATCTGTTCAGCAGTTTAGGCCACAAACTCTAACAAACATCCATCCATCTAAACTTTCGTATTTATAATATTAGTATGAGATATGATAAGCTTCTAGTAGCCTTTTCGAATATATGTGTCGGTCACATTATGGCATCTTTCTATATCGAATTAACTCTAGTTGGGTAAATAAATGTTGGAATTGGCGAAAGGAAGTGATAGTTAAACTCCACTAGCCGTGTTCCTTTGACGCTACAAGACAGTAACTCGAGCACTGGTAATGTTAACACGAAATTACCACGTTTGTTAAAGTAACAAACGTTTTACAATCTAACCTGATAACTCGCAGGAGCAATTACTGACCACTAGAGATTAGGGTTGTCACCTCTAAAGGTTTAACATGAAACCTACGAGTTTACATGCATTAGACTACGGACTATGAGTTTTCTATTTAAATTGGTTGGTGAAGTCACTAATTCTCTGTAGGTGTTTGGATCTATTATTGGAGAGTGGCAACCCTTAGTCATTGATAACCTTTATTGCATGTTTATGTTTTCTTGCTATCCTATTTAATTAAATCTCTAGGTGTGTCCAACAACTTGAGATTTTAAAATAAAATTGCTTGCATTAAGTCTTAAGGTGACTGATCGATGTTACGCGGTGTAACATTCTTTTTTTTTATAATATAAGGTGGCAAACAAGCAAGCGACCACCCGAATCCGCCAAAATGGCGAAGCGACCGCTGCCTATAGACATCCGCAATTGCAGATGCGTTGCCTACCCTTAATCGACAGAGGAGAAGACGCACATAAAGAGGATATTTCCCCTTCCTATGCGTCTCCTCCGTCGTCAAATCCACTTTCCTTTCCCATCCTTTCTCATAAAAAAAAGGATAGGAAGGAAAAGAAACCAAAGTTGGGCCCCCGGCACCACACTCATCAGACGAAACGCGGAATTGCTCCCACCTCACGCCTGTTTTCTGTGTGGTCGTGGTATTTCACCGGGCGAGCCGGCCCATTCGTGCGAAGATGTTATAGCAGGCTCTACCACTGTTTCTACCACATTCGCAATGAGGGGGTCTTTACTCGCTGGTTTCTCTGTAGTACGTGTTGCTTAATCGCTCGCCTTGTAACATGTAACAAGTGTAAGTAAGTGATCACTTAACACAAGAAAAACACGGCGTTTGCCTCATTATCCTGTATAAGCAAAGAAAGCAAAAAAAGACCCAAATTTCGTCGCGCGATTTTGAGCTAAACTATTTAACTACGTTGTAGTCTTTGACTCCAAAAAACAAACAAAAAAATGGGACCCACCTGCAAGCACTACATAAAAAAGAATTATCAAAATCGGTCCACTAGCGGCGGAGTTATGCCGTAACACACATAAAAAATACAGACGAATTGAGTACCTCCTGCTTTTGGGAAGTCGGTCAAAAAAAAGTTACAGTAGGACAAAAATGTTGTTATCTGTATTCTATAAGTGCGCCGAAATTTATATTTCTTGCGTTTTGTCTATAGGCATTTTATTAGTCACACCTAGACTCAAATCTTTGGGTTTTATCGGTGTGATTACACAATATTATAAACTGTACTGAGGTGTGTTAAGGTGCAGTTGATATAATCGGGAGCTGGCATGTGGGAGGCGAGACATTCACTATGATGGGCGCGGTACCGCAGATTTCTAAGAAATAATTCAAATTAATAATCCGATAAATAAATTTATTCTGCAAGCAAAGTGTTAGTGTTAAATTCAATAAGCGTAAATAAGTGACATTTAGTTAATTAATTTTGATTATATATTATATATTGTCGGTGGCTCAGTGGTTTAAGCACTTAACTTGTAATCTACAGGTCTTAGGTTCGAATCCCGCCATGTACCAATGTGATTTTCGATTTTTCGAATTTTCATATGTACATAATTTACCCGACGTTCTTACGGTGAAGGAATACATCGTGATGCAACCTGCACATATCGGCGAAGAAATTCAAAGATATGTGTGAAGTCAACCAACCCGCTCTGGGCCAGCGTGGTTGACTATGACCTAGTCATCCCTTAGGTAGGCTCGAGTGAGCTGGTGATGATGATATATTGTAACTCAATGACAGGAAGAGAATGTATGTCAGTCGAAAAACATACCGAAGCATCTTAATTAGTCAAACTGTTTAGGCTACAAGAAATCTACTAACAATCGAAGAATTTCCACTACAATAATACAAGTATTATACAATAAAATGTTTTGTCTCCGTTGTTAAAGAGAAATTCTCGCGAAAAACATCTATCAGATAAAAAGTTAAAAGACAGCAAGACTTAAACATAGCTTTGATAACATAACTCATAGAATATAAGTTACATGCTAGAAACGAATAAAGATCTAACGTAATTAAAGTTAGTAAGATATTTGCTAGATCAGTGATAATATACCCGGAAGAAGTACACCTAATACGCGGTCGCAAACTCCGGGCCAAAGTAATTATTGGAACCAGTTAATAACTTAAAGAGAGCAAACGGCATTCGATTTAACGCTAAAGTTTCTTATAACAAATCAAACGCACCGACGTCTTATCCAGCGCGCCATATTGGTGCAGAATAAAGCTTGCCATACAATATCCATATTTTCACATTGACATTTTATCTATTTTTTTTATATAGAACATAGCTTCATTTACGTATTAGTCAATAGTTTATTTGTATCTTAAAATGTACAATGGTTTACCAAATCAAATACATCTGTAAATTATTAGTTTTTTGCATATGAATATCAAGCAATAGTAATAGAAAACACCGAAATAAAAATGATAAGTTACACTGGTATAATATAAAATATATTAGACTAGCTTTCGCCCGCAACTCCGTCCGCGTGGATATAAAAAAAAACAAAAGTGAGTAGCCTATGTGTTCTTCCAGATTATCCTCTACATGTGTATAACAAAAATATTATCGAAATCCGTTCAGCCGTTTAGGCTGCAAACTCTAACAAACATCAATCCATCTAAACTTTCCTATTTATAACATTTTAGTAATAGTAATAGTATAGTATGATTAAGGTTAATTTGCGATCTCTTAATTTAATATTGATTAAAAAAAACTATAAACTTAGAGTAACCAAAAAATGTTTTTTTCGTCTTTTTCAATACATCAGGATGTTTTTGTAAAAAAAACGAGGAAGATATCGTTTTGCGTGCAGAACAAAAATCCGTCGTATTTGTGTGCGGCATTTTGCGAATGGTGCCGTGAATGGGAGCTGCAGGCCCGCGGGAGCGAATGAAGTCGCGAACCTGCATTCCTGTTACTTGGAACAGAGGAACGGAGACGCATAAAACATGTATTTATTTATTTAATACTTTTTGCACAAATTACAATGAGTAATACTACATAAAACATTTATTGTAATTATATTTTTGAGTTTTGAATATATAGAATCTAGTTGCTTGCGACTTCTTCCCTGTAGAATTTAAAAAAAAATAGTAACATATATAGCGTATGTTACTCAGTGATAACGTATCCTTTTATTTTTGAAATCGGCCTACCAGTTTTTGAGTTATTTCAATACATACAAAAATAAAAATCTTTCCACTTTTTAATATTAATAGTATAGATTGGGTTATTTTCTATTATTTACAAAGGGTATTTGTATTACATGCAGACTAACATTTGAGAATAATATATAACTACCTAAGATCAAAAGAAAATTACTTATTTGGGAAGAGTTTGACTAGATAACTGTTTATAAAAATCTTTTCCATTGAAGACTAAGTATTAAACATAACTTTGTATAATCTACAAAAGGTTAATTTGTACGTAATAATGTGCAAAAAGTTGTTTTTACAAGTGAGATAAACAAGGAAGCTGCTCCATGTATTTTTGTTCTCCATTACAAATCTTATTTATATCATATTCATTACAATAACTCGACATCGACGCGCGGTAAACTACGGAACGTGACTGCGCTCTCTCCCTCGCACATGCCTTCTCTCTCTTGCCGAATTCCCGCACCTTGATAAATGCTATTGTTCAAATCGGCTGATCAAAGAGAAGTCAATTATATGAATGGATATTTTATTGAAGGTAACCTACGGTTTGGTTTGTGGGTTTGTTGCATTGCTATTGACTTTTGCTAGACTTGCCTAGACTTAATGGAAATAACTAAGTATTTATTTAAGTTTGTAACCAATAAACTCAAAAACTCCTGGATTGATTTTAAAAATACTCTCACTTTTAAAAAACTATATTATTCCTGAATAACATAAGCTATATTCAATAACATTATATAACTAGCTTGTGCCCGCGACTCCGATCGCGTGGAGTAAAAAAAAAACAAACAAAAGTAAGTAGCCTATGTGTTCTTCCAGACTATCCTCTACATCTAAGCCAAATTTCATCGAGATCCATTCAGCAGTTTAGCTACAAACTCTAACAAACATCCATCTATCTAAACTTTCGCATTTATAATATTAGTAAGATTACAATTGTCCATCCGATAGATATAGGCATTGTGTAATTTACTTAAATGAGACGAGAATTAATTTTTACATTTATCATTTAAATAATAAATCATACATTTAGCTGTTAAACCTTTAAAAATATTTATGATCCTCGAAATCTTTTGTGTTTTCATTAAAGTATGTTTGTATGGCAACATTAATAAAGTTTATCGGTTCTCACGTCGGTATCAGCGCCACAGACCCGTCGGAGGTCATAAATCGACGTATCAGGAATGGTAGAATTTTTGCGTGACCTCTTATGTGGACACGAAATTAAATACCTCAGAGCGAAATTGACCGCTGACAATACTGTATATTTCACTGTAAACGTACATATACTAAATTTACATGCGAATGTGTGGTGATTCATGTTTATTGGAATGTAAAGAAAATGTTGCGGTTCACAAAATTATTTAATACACTAATTCATAGTTTGATAAGTTCAAATCTGAGGGCTTATTACGTGACCGTGAGTACGTTTTCGTAACGTTATCGACAAACTGTATGAGATTTGTGCGGCGCCCTCTACCGGGGCTAAAGTACACTAATAATAAAATAATTTAGCAACCAAACAATTTAAAATAGAGAACATTATTATGTTGTAATTGATTTGTTAATTTAATAATGGATTGTAAATTATAATAAAATAATGTGATAATAATCGTTTAATTAATTATACAATCTTATTAAGCAAAGTTAAAGTGAAGGTTGTTAATTGCATCGCGATGTATTAACATAAATTTCCTGGTCCGCTATCTCGGATCGAATATCGATCTCCCATCTGACCCCCCGCGAGGACAGTCTCTAAATAATTAATTTTAATGACCGGTTTTTATGTGAACTCTACGTAATCTTTGATTTTGGAATTCCTCTGTTAATTTTTGCTATCGGACACAAATTACTTCGACATATTTTTCTGATGACGTTACGAATAATTTCTCGCAAATTTTCGTGCTAGACCCCTTGATAAAGATGTAACAACGGTGATAGAGGATCGCCACGTCTTGGGAATTAATTGTACTTGGGTCGGATAGCGAATATAGGTCTAAAGGAGACGATAAGGTTCAGAGAAGTTCCCCGAAGCAGATACTTGCGGGACTTGCCTGATTATTCTGCGCTGCGCGTATTGGTCGTGATGCACTTGCAATTACATTGGTAATTATTCAAGTCGTCCTGGTCTCATAGTCGTAAAGCGGTCTTAGAATCATACATAACTTTACACTAAAGGTACTTTCCTCATCAAAGAAATCATACTAATACTAATATTATAAATGCGAAAGTTTAGATGGATGGATGGATGTTTGTTAGAGTTTGTAGCCTAAACGGCTGAACGGATCTCGATGAAATTTGGCATAGATATAGAGGATAGTCTGGAAGAACACATAGGCTACTCACTATTGTTTTTTTTAATTCCAGGACGGAGTCGAGAGCGAAAGCTAGTAAATAATATACGGAACCAATAAGCTCTTAATGAGTTCACACTTCACAATCGCGGTGTCGTTAAACACGACGAACAAATCGTACGAACTGGAAATTAATCATGTTTGACTAAAAATCGAATGATTTAGACGTATATAAAAAGTAACCGAGGACGGAAAGGGGTTTCGGTTAAATTTAATTAGCATTGTGTAGCGTAAACGATCGTTTTTGACTTCGATCAACATATTTCCGGCTGAATTTACGATGGTTGTATAACATACGTTTTGTGATGTCCAAGTTGTCATTAAATTTAACAGTGGTAGACCTGCTGGTCTAGTTGAACTAAAAAAAAAACTAAGAAAACATCTGATGTAGGAATGTTACGGATGGTTCGTTGCAATAGACAATAGACAGGCGTCGATGGAAGCAATTTCCACGTTCCGTCTATTGAGTGCGCCAACCTAATTTTAGTCCACTTATAAGGAAAGGACGGGTAGGGGAAGTGGATATGATGAGAGGACGCATAGAAAGAGGAAATATCTATCGCATCGACACGCAATTGCATATGTCCATGGCCAGTCGCTTTTTCGGCGAATTTAGATAACCGCTTGCCTCTTTGCCACCTTATATAAAAGGATTTAAATGCGGCTTCTACCTTACAGCTTATATTACATAGAACGTGCACACACCTTTGACTAAACTATCGCACAACTATTGTGCGATTGTCGATTGTTTCGCAGCTAATTCAAGTGTTTAGTTGCACAATAAAAACTAGTAACGTGCGCAATTCGAAAGCGAGACTAACAAAGACTAGAGACTAAGAAACAAAGTGACACAGTTGTGTGATAATTTAGTTTCAAGTGTGCGCGCTCTTAACATTCTTTGTCCTATAAAACAGATGGTTCGCATTAGTAATGTTTTACTTTGTGTTACATAAATATAATTAATCAATATTTAAAAGAAAGCCATATTACATGATTTATCTTCACTATCGTTTTCTCTTATCCATTAAGAGTCTATTGTAAACAATATTAAAATACGTGTTAATTGCATTGCTATAACTCATTTCGTTTTCACACTATTTATGATCTTTAAGAGACAGGACACAGCGCACATTCTCCATTGTCAATATTAACAATATTAACAAACTTACGTATTTATGTGCTCTTTCAAGTGTGTACATTCTCAGACATTATGCGTTTAAAAACATTTGAATTTTTTATGTCAGTGTATATGTGAAATTATCACCTTTATCGCAGTCCCCGAGAAAGTGACATAGTACAGTGGCCGTTCGTTGCCGAGTCCGGTTCTCTATACTCAAAGATTCACGCAACACTTTCTTATAAACTGCTGCGTGGACCGAGAACAGCGGTATTCATCGTGTCTGTCACTTGTCAATCATACAGAAATAAATGAATAAAAAAACTTAAAGGTGTGCACACATTATAGTAGAGTTAAATCCTGTTCAACAACGGTTTTCGAAAGTTGTCACTTTGAAAGTGTTGTTTTATTGAATAAACTAATATTTAACATGGTTTTTAACTTAACTAATTAGGAAAAAATAGTTACTGTCTGTCAAAGAGTTGAAAGAGATTACTTTTATACATAAATATGATTCTCACATAATAAGAATATATCTAGTGTGTCCGTACCCTAATTACACATCGATTGCATATTGATAAGTGTTAAGTTTTAACGTTGTCGTGCCTGACCTACGACATTTTACGAAACGTTACGAGAAATCGTATATTTGACTAATGATTTACTAAAAACTCTTAAGTCGTGATTACTTTTTATTAAGTTATTTAGCTCAAGTTCTTTTAAATGTTAATGTTTCTACATTTAAGTCTTGAAAGTGGTACATAGGCCAGGCGTAGGCCACTATTGCTTCTTACTAACTAATGTTATAAATATGAAAGTTTAGACGAATAGATGGACGGATGGATGGATATTCCTTCTTCTTGTCAAGTAACTAGAAAACGACTAAACTGACGTACAAAATTTGGCACAAAAAAGCCGTCATCTGGAAAGTAGATAGACATTCTTTTTTTTTTATATAACTATCATAAGGTGGCAAACGAGCAAGCGGCCACCTAAATCCGCCGAAATGGTAAAGCGACCGCTGCCCATAGACATTTGCAATAACGGATGCGTTACCCTTAATCGACGAAGGAGCATGATATTTCCCCTTCCTATGCGTCTCCTCCTCTGTCAAATCCACGTTCCGAAAAGAGACTAAAGTTCCTAAAAGCCTCCGGCATCACACTCATCAGACTGTACGCGGAACTGCTCCCACTTCAAGTCTGTGTGGTCGTGGTATTACAGCCGGCCCATTCGTACGAAGATGTTAAAGCGGGCTCTACCACTGTTAGAAGTGATGATGGTAAAATTTTTTGGTTTTTGCGTTATCGGTATCCAATTAGGTCATCGTCTCTACCGGTAGCCGGCGAGCTGCAGAGCCTCAGAGGCTATATGAATATGAATAAAATACGTTCATCGCTGATGAGACAATAAATCATTGAAGAGGGGCGGACGATAGTGATTCGATGCATCTTATCGATATCGATATTTTTGGCGCTTGGAATTATTTTACTCGTAACTTACAGTAACGTATTTAACCTGAACTGTTATTTATTGTCAGTTTATTTGAAAACAATATAATAATGTCATATTAAATTATTGCTTGTTCATATTATTCATTATAACGATCTAATAATTTCGTGTTGTTTGGCTATTTGTATGATTTGCACTCGATTATTAACTAACGTGTTAATAACATACAAAACAAAAACAAAAAGGACTATATGCCATTAGAAATGTAAAAGTTATTTAGTTTAAAGTCGAATATAATTTATATCCCGTATACAAAACCATAAGTATTTGTTGCTTAGGAATAAAATATTGAATTCACTATCGATATAATTATAATATTTGATCGATAGAGTTGCACTATTCCGATATGTATGTTAACATGTTCCCATCAAACGCACTTCTACTTCTGGAGGTAAGAGGGATGATACTCCGCGCGAGCATCCCTCATATAATTATTATATTCATCTTTTTACTCTGAATCGTATCTGATGCAATGAAATTATTTTTATTACATTTTTTCGTAGCGCGGAAAAAGTTTCATATATCGACGTAATTTTGTTTATTTAATGTAATCCGATGATTTAATGAACGTCTCTTTTCTTCCTTATATTTCTTGTTATGTAAAAGTATTGTAGACTAGCTTTCGCCTGCGACTACGTCCGCATGGAATTAAAAAAAAGCGAGTAGCCTATGTGTTCTTCCAGACTATCCTCTACATCTATACCAAATTTCGAAAAATCCGTTAAGCCGTTTAGCCTACAAACTCTAACAAACATCCATCCATCCATCTATACATTCGCATTTATAATATTAGTTAGTATTTTTTTTTAAGTAAAATATTAGTAGATTTTAGTTAATTTATTAATATTTCCTTTAACCACTCCAACTAAGCTCTAGGCTTGTGCTAGGATATGGTTCACGACAATAGCCGAATGGCGGGATTCGAACCCTCGACCGCAAGATCGGTAGTCCGTACCCCAAATCATTAGGCCATTGGCGCTTCAACTAACTTTGAAAAATTAAAAAAAAGAAGAGTCGACGACAATTTTGTGTATTGTTTAATGCTGTTAACCAACTACGTCAGAGTTTACAAATGCCTAAATAATTTGTGAAGCCTAATTCGTTTCGTAAAAGTCTTGTAACAAATTGAACTGTTGAAATCAAATGCTGTAATATTATCTATAGATTCAAGAAAGTTTTAATGACTTTGTAACCGCTGTAATGTGTAAACACCTTTACATCTAAATGCTCGAAGTGTAAGACATTTCATGCTATCTACATCGTTTTCATAAATATCGCCCCGAGGACAAATTTATTGTTGCCAGATAAGATCTTTAACAAAATGCTTGCAATTTTAGCGATTTCTTTTACAAATTTTTCCCTTCGCCAAAGATTTGGAGGATGTTTTGTAATCAATTTATAATATATCATGATAAAAGTCTCTGACAATCGAAATGTCCGTCTTTTTGAATTACAAACAATTTGTATATTCTACTTACACTCATAAATAAAACTTTTCTTTGTTAATAGCGGCTGGTCATTTTTTTTATTTCTGGCAAAGCACCTGATGTCAAACGAAGTCGACGAAGTCGACGAAGATGACGTCTTTAAAAGTCGGTAAAGTATCTGAGATTCCTCGCGAATGTATGGACATTCATCATACACGTTTTACATACTTTTATCCGAATCAAATAGTATAAGGCGATACTCTGCTCATTTGCCAACTTCTACTAAAAAAACTAAGAAACAGTATTTTTGTATAAGAAATCTACAACTAGGTTCGAAGCCGTCATACCAATATTACGATTTTTATATGTATATTTATCCGACGTTGTTACGATGGAGACATTGTGATCCGACCTGCACATATATGTCAAAAAAATTGAAGATACGCGTCAAGTCAACACGCATTAGGCCAGCATGGTTGACTATGGTCTAGTCTCCCAACTTATTGTAGAATCCGAGCCTTGATTTCGTTGCTTCTCTTTAGAACATTTATATTATAAGAAAGGTAAAGGCTGATATTAGAGGTCATTTTATTCATAATCGTACTAATCATACTTCATACTAGTTAATATTATAAATGTGAAAGTTTAGATGGATGGATGGATGGATGGATGGATGTTTGTTAGAATTTGTAGCCTAAACAGCTGAAGAGATTTCGATGAAATTTCGCATAGATGTAGAGGATAGTCACGAAGAACACATAGGTTACTCACTTTTGTTTTTTTTTTATTCCACGCGGACAGAGTCACGGGCGAAAGCTAGTTAAATATAATTTCTCACCATCAACCGGCAAAAACATCTATAAACCGTTTTTAAAAAAGAATGCACCTTTATATCTTATCGTTATCTTACGGGTACCATAAATAAATTACAAATTCATGCATAAAATTTCCGTTATATGATGAGATCGTATGAGATCAAACGATTGCCTGGCCGGTTCGACAGCCGCCTAAATCCTTTATATATCCGTCAATATGGTAGTTATGACATTATTTTGGAATCGTTAATTTGTATTTTCACTGTTACATTTTGATTTTTATGTTGTACTATCGCCCGCGGCTCCGTTCGAGTGGAATTAAAAAAACAAAACTGTTCTTCCAGACTGTCCTCAACATCCATATTAAATTTTCGCACCCACTAACTGAAGTATGATTTGCGGCTTACTTTTTTTTTATAATATAAGGTGGCAAACGAGCAAGCGGCCACCTGAATCCACCGAAATGGAAGGCGATCGCTGCCCAAAAACATCCGCAATTGCAGATGCGTTGCCTACCCTTCATTGACGGAGGAGGATGAGACGCACATAAAGAGGACATTTCCCCTTCCTATGCGTCTCCTCCACCGTCAAATCCACTTTTTCTTCCCATCCTTTCCTCTTAAGAAAAGGGTGGAAAGGGAAAGGGACTAAAATTAGGCCTCCGGCACCACACTCATCAGACGAAACGCGGAATTGCTTCCACTTCACGCCTGTTTTCTGTGTGGTCGTGGTATTGCACCGGGCGAGCCGACCCATTCGTGCGTAGATGTTAAAGCGGGCTCTACCACTGTTAAATGTTATGTCGTTATACGAGATTTTTACTTAACTATAACTTTTTTTTTTTTTTTTTTTTAATCTTTGTAAGGTAAAGGGGGATTTTTGTCTTTGGAAAGACATGTCAATCCCATAGTGCTACTCTTAGTGTTTAAGAAACAAGCTGGCATAGTCGTACAGCCGCTTCCGATGCTGGTTCAGCCAATATTGACATAATAATGCCTACATCGGACGGGTTGAGCTTCAACTCCCGGAAAAGTAACTCGCGCTCCCGTCTGTTTCTCTCACATTCCAACAACAAGTGTTGGATATCTTCTGGCTTTCTGCATATCTCGCAGTTAGGCGACAGGTTTTTCCTCATCAGATATCCAAAGCTCGCTGTTGGATAGTGGCCAGAACGTAGTCTTAGCGCTGCTCTCACATGTCTTCTGCTCAACCTGCCCGAGAACCAGGGATAATTAATTGGTTCACTTTGTATGGCCCTATACCTTTATCTTTTGCAATTTCTTGATACATGTTATTCCAAATTTTGATGCATGAAATTTTGAATTTAGATACATATGCTACGTGATAAGGAATAAAGTCCAGAACATTATCACTAACAGCCGCTAGCTTAGCTGTACGATCTGCCAGCTCGTTTCCCTTTACACCAACATGAGCTGGAACCCATTGCAGTCTCACATCTGCTCCACTGTTCAGCAAGGTATAAATAGATTTTAGGACATCATAGGCTATCGTTAGTCCTCTGTAACCAGAGGCGCAACGAGCTAGATGTTGTAAGGCGCTCTTGCTGTCAGTAAATATGACTAGATTATTTACTTGACGGCGGATAGAATAATATAATGCCTGTGATATTGCAATGAGTTCCAACGTCATTATTGAAACTTCCGAATTAATTTTGTATCCAAAACTCTGATTTATAGTTTGGTCATAAACGCCAACTCCTAGACCCTGACCGCTTTTAGAGCCGTCTGTAAAAACTTTGTGCCAGCCAACATATTTTAAATGTAATTCTGAAGTAACTTCGTTTTTAATTAAGTTAGGATCGTAATACGACTTTCGTTGAGCTAAACAGTTAAGATTAGTAATAGCTATTGGTTTAATATCTACTGCCGTCACCCACAACTTGAGGCTGAACATATTTAAAATTTCGGACCTATTCATGACCACTTGCCCTACCTCGTTAGCAGTATTTAGGAGCAAGGGCTTTTTTTTATTTACCCAATATCTGCTATGACTTATAGAATTTAATTTAGCTATTAGTTCGCATGTAATATTGTCAGACCAAGAGAATGCTTTTAGACTATACTTATAAGCTAGAAATAAACGTCTTACTGTTAAGGGTACAATGCTAAGCTCAGATTCCATGACATGAATTGGAGTTGTTCTGATGAAACCACCAACAATTCTCAAAGCGTGATTCTGTATTCTGTCAAGTTTGCTGGTATGAATTTTGGCGCTACAATCATAGACAAATGACGCATAATCTAATCGACTCCTTATTAGTGATAAATATAGCTTTCGTAAATGTTTAGGGTGTACTCCCCATGACTTACCCGCAAGAATTTTTAGAATATTCAAAAGTTTTGAGCTCTTTACAACTAATTCATTTATATGACGACTCCAACGCAGACTGCTATCTAACCACATGCCTAGATATTTATTACACATCGAATGAGGTAACCGTCGACCGTTCACAACCAGATCAGGAATATTTCTTTTATGACCACGACTAAATATACAATATCTGGATTTACTAGGTGATAGTTGTAAACCTATCTTATTTAAACACAGGGTGAAATTCTCTAGTGTGTTTTGCATAATATCAATAGATCTTAGTAAATCCTTATCTCTTATAAATAAAACAAAATCGTCAGCATATTGTGATATCATTACTCTCGACGGTACTTGACTTAGTTTATATGTTATTAGATTGAAAAGCAATGGCGACAGTGGATCTCCCTGTGCTAGGCCCATATTGGTCCATCTATTAATACACGTATCGTTAACATTCTGAGGTCTTATGATTAAATGTCTTTCACTAAGAAAAGACCAAATGTAACTACAAAACCTAGCTCCCAACTGTAGTTGATCCAATATATTTACACCTACATCAACAGAGACATTGTTGTATGCGCCCTCAATGTCTAAAAAACACGCGAGCGTTGGGCTGTTTTCAGAAAAACCAATTTGTATGTAAGTAACCAGTCGTACCAACGAGTCTACACAAGAAAATGATTTCCTAAAACCGACGGTACTGGTAGGGAATATTTTCTGTTTTTCAGCATACCACTCAACTCGTTTGTATAATATCAGATGGAGAATTTTGCACAAACACGATATTAACGAAATTGGTCTTAATTTTGGGTCTCCATTGCTGTCATTGCTTTTTTGTATAGGGACAATTTGGATATCACGCCATTGATGAGGTATAATGTT
Organism: Papilio protenor; assembly: GCA_029286645.1. Classification (NCBI taxonomy): domain Eukaryota; kingdom Metazoa; phylum Arthropoda; class Insecta; order Lepidoptera; family Papilionidae; genus Papilio; species Papilio protenor. The sequence goes on along the minus strand of JAGSMZ010000072.1, from coordinate 87,103 downwards.
TAGTTTGTAAATATCATTGTACATAGATAATAAGAATATTTTGTATTCATACGGTAAATTATATATCATGGAATAGGAAATGCCATCCTGACCAGGAGCGGTGTCTTTGCATTTTAAACAATTTTCCAGTTCCTGCATAGAAAAGTCCTGTTCAAGAGATGTATTATTTGAAGAAAAAGGGGGCATATTGTTCATAACATAGTCTGGGGTTAAAGAATTTAATAGGTTGTTTAGGTCGTTGAGGGATACAAAATTCTGTGATTGCTTAATGCCCTTCACCCACCTCATTTTCTGCCACATTTCATGAGCCGAAGTTACCTCATCGATGGTGTTACAGAAATTTTGCCAGGAAATGGATTTTGCTTTGCTTATTAATCTTTTTGATTCTTTAGTTCTATTTTGTAAGTTCCTTAAATTATCTGGCGTTGGATTACGTCTAAATTTTGCGAGGGCTAATCTACGTTGTGCAATAATTTTCGATAATTCAGGAGTCCAATAATTTTTTGGTTTAAAATTTACTTCAGGTCTTTTACATTGTTTCACAAGAGGAATGTGCTTATCGGCCGCGTCGTTAATTTTATCTTGAAATAAATCATACATTTTTTGAACTTCGCCTGGTGAATAGGAAATTACATTCTTAGATAATGTTTCTCGGTATTTAATCCAGTTAGCTTTTTTTAAATTCCTTTTATTGATTGATTTGAAGTTACTTCTGCAAATAATAACTGTTTTAATGATTAGATGATCACTACCTAAATTTTCATTTAATACTATCCAGTTTAATTTAATAGCAATATCAGTAGACGCAAATGTAATATCAGGCGCAGTTTGTTGTAAATTTTGATTAACTAATTTAACGCGAGTCGGTAAGCCATTGTTTAGTGAGACGAATGAGTTATCCAGAGCTGAGTCAAATATCTGTAAACCTCGTGTGTCTGTCTTATTGGACCAGTTCGTGTGATGTCCATTAAAATCGCCACATATTATAGTCGATTTAGAATAGTTACTAAAAATAATATCCCAATCGGATGACTGGGTATGAACTGACGATGGACAGTAGATACCTACGATATTTTCAATGTCTCCGCAGTTATATAATTTAACACTAATTATTTCTATACCTAAATTATTTAAAGCAATAGAGTTTTGATGACATTGAATAGACTTATGAACTAATATCGCAACACCTCCGTATGAATCCGATCTGTCTTTTCTAAAAATATTATATCCAGATACAGTTAGATTGTTGTTTCTATTTAGCCATGTTTCACAGATTACCGCTATATGAATATGCTCTTGGTCTAACATTTGCGCCAGAGTAACAATTTTAGGTTGTAAGCTTTGTGCATTCCATTGTATTATATTCAATCGAAGGTTACTTTGAGCCCTCCTAGCCATTTAAAAAGTCTAAAACATATTTCAACAAAGGCCAATCATTAATATCATCGACTAAGAACAGAATAAACCACTCGATACAACATTTAAAAGCATTTTTAACTTTAGTCTGAATAGTGTCACTGTTCAAAAAAATTATTTCTTTTAGCCTACTTAATAATTCACTGAAATGTACGTTGTTTTCCATTCCTTCTGTCTCATTCTCAGGTCTGTGCGTTTCCTCCGTGTGTTCCACTTCTGCTTGAATAATTACATCATCTTTTCTTTTCGTAATAGATTGTTTAGGGTTACTTTTTTTAATATCAGATCTATTTTTATTTCTAGTCACTTCCGCATAAGTTATGCCTGTACTAGTTCCAGGTACTATCTCAGGTTCGGGAATGTTGTTTTTTGGATTAGGTATATTCTCAGGTTCAGGAACGTTTTCTTTGGGAACATATACCGTCAGCGCTTTTCTATATGGAATATTGTACTCCGCCATGAGTTCCCTAATCTTTTTCTCCTTTATGAAAACCGGGCAACTTCTATCTAGGGCCATATGTGTTCCAAGACAATTTACGCATTTAAATATTTTTCTCTCGCAATTCGCATGATTATCGCCACATTTTGGACAAACAATTTTAGATGAGGGACATCTCTTAAAAGTGTGACCCATCTTCCAACAGTGCGAGCACTGCGATACAGGGAAAACATATGGATCGACGCGAAATTTTAAACCGTCAATAATGACGTAGGCCGGTAAAAAGGGGCCCTTAAAACATAGACGAATAGATTCACTTGGAGTCCAACCTTCCTTATCCGTATTACGGCGATTCAGACGGTTCAAAGATTCTAGTTCAACTGAATTGGGACAGTTGATGCTCCTCTTAATTTCTTCGTCGGGTATATCTAAATCAACATTTTTAATTACTCCGTATGAAAAGTTAGTTTCCATAGCTCGTTGCAGTTTCCATCCAAGTTCCGATAGTCTTTTACAAGCAAAAAATCCTTTTAAACTTAATTCATCCTCGAAATTAAGACGTATTTTGTAAGGACTCATATATTTAACTGCGTTTATATTTACAATGTTACATTCTTTAAATAATTTGGCCAAGGCAAACTGTTTTGGTAATATTTCCTTGTGAGATATATAAACCTGAAATTTAGTGTTATTGTCCTTAATCTTCTTTGGATTTTTACTTACTGTAGTCCAAGCATTTGAGTCTTCTTCTCGTACTCTTTTAATAGGTCTGCCATCATTTTCAACGTTATTTACACCTTCTGAGGTCTCCTCTTCATCGTAGTTATTTAAGATCATGTTAACTTCATTCATTGAATCACTAGAACTTTCTAGGGACATAACATCTTCAGCCGTATCGTTATTTTTATCCATTGTATAACAAGTAAACACCCCTTGTCATTGTTTTACGCAAACGAACCGAGCGGCAAGTATAAACCTACCGCCCGCCACAAAAAAGTATTGTCGCACTAATCACACGTAAACACTGTATACATACGTGCACCACGCGCAATAGTCGAGTCGCAACTGAACTATAACTTAGTTTATTAACAAAAAGGTATTATTTAAAATAACGTGTAAAGAAAATAATGGAAAGTATATATTAAAAAACAAACAATTTTATAGTAAACATTGAGCAACAGACTTGAAATTACCAAAATAAGTAATAATGCCAGTTTTTTACTTGGATATTTAAAAAATATACAAAGTTGTGGATTTACTTCTTAAACACTGGTGTTTTGTCTGATATTGAGTGTTTCCTGATGGGCCATTTGGCCAACCGAATTCATATTCAACCTAATGGGAGAAATTGCCAATGAGTTGATCGATGGGTGGGCTAATATTAACACAATCGTTGAAATTTATTATATCTATACTAATATTATAAAGACGAAAGATTTATATTTTTGTATTTTTGTAGGTATTTGATTCACGCAAAAACTACAGGGCCGATTTTAAAAATTCTTTCACCACCAGAAAGGTAATTTATCCGTAAGTAACATGGGCTATATTTTATTATTACTAATGTTTAGGAACTATTAATAAACAGCGTGTTTCTGGACGCCGGCGTTAAAAATTCACTAAACTTTAACTTTTCTCGGCTTCCGCTGCCTAAACCGTTAGAGGTATATAAAAATGATGTATGAAAGAATTGTAGATCTCAAAAAGTTCTACAGTTTATTATAAGTTCTTACTAGATTTGATTGTATCTCACTGGACAACAGTTCATAGATTCGTCAGGGAGTGTATTAAGCTTTTAAACATTGCGTCACAGATAAAATAACTTGCGAAATATATCATTCGAAAGTAATTGCTTTAAGAACTAAAAATACAAAGGAAGTGATAATTTATGGTTGGAATACGATGTACCCTCGGGTTAGTGGGCGGCGAGACTTACAATTTTCGAATTGTAATTAACTTGATTTACAAACTGCATAAATAATTGCTTTAATATTATACTAGAATGATCGATTGTGCATCTCCCAAGATAAAATTATCATTTGTACATTCTTTAAAGTCTGGACTTTTAATTTCTTTTATGATTTACAATTGTTACCTGGTTGCTCTTTACGTATTCTGTTCATTATTTCATAACTTTAAATATACTTCTAAGTGTGTCTATATTTGTAAATTGTGTTCTGTGTAAAATCTCAATAAAAATTATATTAACTAATATCATCTTTTATTATCCTTGTCGTCTCTTCTTAGATAAATCTAAAGAATAGAAATGGGAGATAAAACAAAAAAAATGTTGTTAATCTTTTAATTGTTTAATACAAGCTAGAAATGTACTAGACTCGAAACTTATCAACTGTTCACTTGCGTATGTAGGCTAAATTTTAACTGTCAGTTTTACTGTATAGTTACAGTTGTGGTACGCACACAAAGTTTTAACTTAACACTTTAACTGTCAAGTTAAAATATTAGATAGAGCTGTGCGTCAACAGTCTTTATAAGTGTAATGCGTCAATTTTGCTCATTACGTTTTCTTAATACTTAACAAATCACATCTTTAATCATTTTAAAGTCCTTTTTAACCCTAATTCCAAAAGGAGTGATATAAAATATTACCTTTCAATACAAAGGTATTTTTAAAGCTTTAAATGTTGTATGAATTACATTTTAATAGGTCATTTAACACGTAATCAATCAAAGGTAAGAAAGACTTGACTTGAGGTGCAATTTGTTAAATTAACTCAACATTTAAGACCTGGGAACGTCGTATTATGCAGTCTAACAGGCATTAAGTGCGGGTTAAAACGTGCAAAAAGGCCGTTAAAAGGAACAAGAGCCAAGAAACACGTTTGCAGTGAGCTAAAAAAGAATAAACATGCGTGAGATGTACGATTTGCTTTTTCTTAACCACAGTTACAATAGTTATCATACTAATATTATAAATGCGAAAGTTTAGATGGATGGATGGATGTTTGTTAGAGTTTGTAGCCTAAACGGCTGAACGGATTACAATGAAATTTGGTATTGATGTAGAGGATAGTCTAGAAGAAAACATAGCACTTTTTTTTTAAAGCTAGTATATAATAAAAATTACATTACTATTCATGTAGGTAAAATACAGATATTCTAAGGAGTTGTAAGTGGAGTTGTTGAGTCAATAATGAAAAGTTTCAGGAACATGGATTGTGTAAAGAATAGTCATTAATTTTGTAAGTATTACCTACCTATTGATTTGAAAATTATTATGTAACATAGGATTCTGGTAAAAATGTTTAAGCATTTCTTTCCATTAAAGCAGCTGTTATTTTTTGAAGGTTATTGTGAATTATCACAACATAAACGTAAAACTTAAATCTTTGAGTGTGAGCTTCAAGCTTATGTGGAACTATAAAAATATTCATAATTGGATGAGAATAGGGTGACCATGTCAGATGAGACATTCCGTATTACAAAATAAATTGCATATTTATATGGCTTTATGGCTATTAGTAGATATGTAACTTTAAACTGTCGTGAAATAACGTCTATCCGCCCGTGGTAAAATAACTTCGCCTGCGACTTCGTCCGCGTAAAATAAATATAAAATAAAAGTAAGTAGCCTATGTGTTTTTCTAGACTATCCTTTACATCTACACCAAATTTAATCTAGATACGTTCAGTAATTTAGGCGGCAAATACTAACAAACATCTATCTATCTAAACATTCGAATAAAATATTATAATAGTAAGATAAATGTCAATGTCATTTATGTGTATTAAATCAATTATCTTTTTATTGTTTTATCCTTGGTAGTCAGTAACATTTGGTTACCCTAACATCGTATGAGGTTGGGTGCAATTTTCATACGAATGCTACCGAGAATCCATTTGCCCCAGAGATAAGTGTTATCAAGGCAATGAACACGTATTTAATACAAGGGACAGTATTGTATTAAGGAATCGGATTATGCATCAGTCGAGCTCCATACAAAGTAATACAATTAGTTTAAAACTTATAATAAGACTCAGTCCGCGTAGTATTAAAAAAAACAAAACCAAGTAGCCTATTTGTTCTTCCAAACTATCCTCTACATCTTTGCCAAATTTCATTGAGATCCATTCAGCAGTTTAGACTGCAAACTCTAACAAACATCTATCCATACATCCATCTAAACTTTCACATTTATAATATTAGTATGATTAACACCAAAAATTGCACATTTATGCATCAATTGATTTAAAGAACACAACAAAGTATCGGTAATAATACGGTTGGGGTCAAGCTGGTATTACCAAGTATTACCGAGAATTACCGCACTCTGAGCTCTGATTGGTCCGTTCTATATCGTGAAGGTGCCCGGAATGTGGTCCCTTACGCCTGTTGCCAATTAACAAGGTACGGAACGAATCCGCGACCGGTTGTGCAGAGGTGGCGAACACTTTTAAATAGCCCTTAATGAGTTTGCCGAGATTCGCAATTGAATGGGGGCTGTGCAAGTTAGAACATCAAATTACTTTCCATATTTTAAGATAAGCAAATTTACATCTATACTAATATAATAAAGCGTAAACACACACGACTTCGTAGTGTAGGGTGTCAGCAATCACAACATGTATTTGTAAAATTCTTTCTTTTATAAAAAGACTTACACTTGCGACACGCTTTAGATTATATGTTTTCACGCTATTAAACTTAGGGGGTAAATAAATTGGAAAAACACCATCATGTGGGAAAGGGACCATAAACTACAAGCTGCCAACATTGAAAAAGAAATGTTATCATGGTAACGGTAATTTTGACATTTGAGAATTTGACAAATGTAAACAATAAAAAAAAATATAATTTCATGCGGATGAAGCCGCATGGGAACAGCTAGTATATTAATATTATACATTTTCTCTCAGTAAAATTTGTATTTTTGGATTCACCATTAAAAAGCAACCACTGAGTAACATTGGTTATATTTATATTATTTTTTAATTTCACGGAGGCGAAGTCGCGAGCAACAGCTAGTGTTGTAATAAAGTTTTTAATGAAACAGGAAAGTGAACAATTGAGTGATTATTTTCATAATAAAAGACGAATTAAAACATTTGCATGGAAATTTAACTTTGTATTCAAATATAATTTCGAACAAATACGGTAACAGATAATGTTTGTGTTAACAAATGTCCCGTTTTGTTTATGTTGAATGTTAACACGAGATTTTATCGCCCCAAAGGGTCCTTAATGTTAAAATTCTCGTTTTCCGAACGCGAACGCTCGAATTAATGTCTCAGATGACAAGACATAAAATGTCACCTGCGCATCAACGGAATGTATGTATTTGCATATTTTTATTGCTTATTGGTAACTTGATATTTGAAGGGAAGCGTGGGCGGTTAAGGGCTTGCTACAGTAAACTTTTATGTCTCAATATTTCTCGTGACAGTTACGGATGGGCGAATTATAGAAACACGCCGAGTTGCGTACGTGATTTCTATTTAAATGTTTTATTTAATAACATTAACACGCAAGGTATAGTGTTACAAAATGGTCAATGATACAAATTTCAATATTTTGTCGTGTCATGAAAAGAGGGATTTAAGTCTGATACTGGAAAGAGAACCGATTTTGTTCATTTAAGGTTTCATATTTTGAATAAATTTTAAAAACATTTTTTTTATATTATAAGGTGGCAAACGAGCAAGCGGCCACCTGAATCCGCTAAAATGGCGAAGCGACCGCTGCCCATAGACATTCGCGAAGGCGGATGCGTTGCCTACCTTTAATCGACGGAGGAGGAGATGCACATAAAGAGGATATTTCCTCTTCCTATGCGTCTCCTCCATCATCAAATCCACGTTCCCTTTCCAACCTATTCTTATGAGAAAAAGGGTGGGAAGGAAAAGGGACTAAAGTTGGGCCTCCGGCACCACACTCATCAGACGAAACGCAGAATTGCTCCCACTTTACGCCTGTCTTCTGTGTGGTCGTGGTATAACAGCGGGCGAGCCGGCCCATTCGTGCGATGATGTTAAAGCGGGCTCTACCACTGTTGAACAACAATCCACACTTCTTTCTATAAGTAATTAAAATAATCTTTGAATCGATTATTGGGTTCGCTGACATATGATTTACATTTATACAGGGTTTCAATTTCAATATAAATTTAATGGCGAAACAACACACTCAAAATTGCATTGTACCTTCGCAATCAGTTTGAATTAAAACCGTGAACATATCTTTTTCAAATCAAAATATTTAATTCGGAACGGATATTAACACGAGCAAACGTATGAGAAACTCGCAAATAATTGCGTCGATACACGACCGTATACAATAATCGAACGATAAATCGCCAGTACGTGCGAACGATCGAAAAATGAAGGTAACTTATCGCCTGATTTATTTATTTAACGGTCCGAAACTTTGACTTTTATAAGACAGGACTCGACAATAACACACATTCCCATCTGTCTAAAAAATCTAAAGTAAAGTTCTACACTTGCTTGCTATGTGCTCTATAATGATTTCTGCGATATGATGCTTTTATCTCATGCGTCGCGAAAAATGGCAGTTTTTTTTGTGTTACATTTCTTTGTCTAGTCCCTTCCTCTGTAGTCAAAGTTCCGAGTATAATACAGTGATGTTGAGTAGGTGGGGAACTCTGATACGTATCGGAGTATTCGTTTGTACATTTTGATTTGTTATATTTGCTCTGTGTAATATTTTATGCGGCCAGTCCGGCGCTGTCCGCTGTAATTTCGGCTCTTCAATTCGGATGCTTTTTGTTTATAGCCCGTTTGTAGATAACATCACGTATGCTTTGTTACGAGATTGTGTAGTTAAAATTTCAATACAATGTTTATTTATAATGGAAAATATCTAAATATTTTACGAGAACGGAGCTTTAATAATTAAGTCAATACAATTTTATGGCTATATTTTTTATAATTTTTTTAAATTCACGCGGGCGAGGTCGCGAGCAACAGCTACTTCGATATAAATAAAACCACTGATATTGTGTAATATAATTCAATTTATTATAACGATCGTTCGTTTTACGAGCTTAGCGGATGCATAAGAAAATGAAGTGCGATTAGAGATGTGTCAGTGAAGCATTTTTTTTAGCCGTTGAACTAATTTAGTGCGGCCTGTGGCCAATTTAATGGTCGACTAATAACTGGACGGGTCGCGCGACGAATCGGCCGACCGGTATGATCGCATCTCGCGCCCCTACATCGTAATTATCGTTTTTTATCTGTAACTGCATGAACTTAATAACACACGTACGATTATTTTGTTCGTGTTGTTGTAAATCACTTTGTTGATAATTAGATTATGTGTGGATTGTATGCCGGTTTTGCGTAATAGAACAATGTAAAGATTCCTTAAACATTTTTTGAATTTGAAGACTTAGATTGGGCCTTTGACTAAACTATTGTGCGATTGTCGATTGTTTCGCAGCCCATACACCTCCATATAAGCTCATAGGAATCAAAGCGCAACTAAACAGTTGTGCGATAGTTTAGTCAAAGGTGTGCGCGTTCTAACAGTAAACGAGGTGATTACGATATTGTTAATTGTATTCCAAAATCAAAACTGTCAGAATTCAGTCGCAGGTCGCAGTTGCAATAACGGTTATATAATTGTAAGCCAGGGTTAAAGGTCGTAGTAAAATTTTAAACAGCGATTCTACAGTGGTAGAGCCCGCGTTAACATCTTCGCAGGAATGGGTCGGCTCGCCCGGTGTAATACTCCGCGTTTCGTCTGATGAGTGTGGCGCCGGAGACCCAACTTTAGTCCCTTTTTTGTGGACTGAATGAACGTGGAATTGACGGTGGAGGAGACGCATAGGAAGGGGAAATATCCTGTTTATGTGCGTCTCCTCCTTCGTCGATTAAGGGTAGGCAACGCATCCGCTATTGCGAATGTCTATAGGTAGCGGTCGCTTCGCCATTTCGGCGGATTCAGGTGACCGCTTGCTCGTTTGCCACCTTATGATATAAAAAAAATATAACACATTATATGCTTCGTTATCGCTCACTTGTACACACGTATGCCGTAACCACTTTGTCAAATGTTCGAACAATGCTCGTTACACGCTGACTACATTCCATGATATACATTTACTAGATGTGACATTTACAAAATATAGTTCGTCAATTGTAACAAATATCTACTAAGTTATAGGCTTTATAATAATCCACAATATTTATGTCATAAGTATTTTCTATTTCATATTTAGTTTTTAATATTTAACTATTTAATAACCAGCCTCTAAAGATGCATATGAAAGATTTAAAAAACGATCGAAACATTTTTATGCATATTTAAAATTGGCTATAAAAGTATAATTGTTAAATATATTTTTCATAATTGCAAATAAACGGAGGGCTCTTCCAGTTTTATATATCTGTGTGCCGGATTCTTTTAACGTCAGGCTCAAGCGGCACTGTAGGGGACAAGCAATAATTGGTTAAATCACTTAGCACTAACTGCTTTTATTCCCTGTTCCCGAATGTTACATCTCTGTTTATACGATTTAGACGCATTGGTAATGTCTCTTGTGTATTTACGTTTGTTTATAGCACAAGAAAAAAACTAAGGCACAACTGTTGTGCGATTGTCGATTGTTTAGCACTGAAAATCGAGTAGTGAGCGCTCCATATAAGCTCATAGGAAAGCGAGACTAAACAGTTGTGCGATTGTTAAGTCAATGGTGTGCGCGCGCTCTTAGTATTGAAAGTAACATATACTATGAACTGTAAAACAAAACAATTCAAATAGAGTGCATCAGATAAACGATATCACGACTGTGATAAAACAAATCAAGATTAACAATTCCATAAAATCAACTACAAATACGATTTTTAATTAGCAATCGTAATTACACTCAAGAATCGTAACCTAGAGGGACATAAAAGAACCATTTTATAGAAGGAATCATGATTTAAACACGAGATAGCGGTCACCGGCTTTGACAGAAGCGAGAGATCTAAAGATTGAAACTTATGTGACCACTAGGGATGTGCGTTTCAACAAACTAGTTGAATCGACCATTTCAAACTAATCAACTGTTGACCGTCTTTCATTCAACTAGTTGAATTCAACGCATGTTTACGTAGGAGTCAGTGATCGTCTTTTTTTCCGTCAATCTTCTATTGATTGAAACCTATACTAGTTGTTCAACGAGGAAGAATCAAATAGACGTTACATTTTGTTGACTGTCGTCAACGAAATCGCTCCCATCCCTATGAGCTGGTCATAGACTTCTCTCAATCCTTTGAGCGGACGCCATTCTTCGCTTTTTCCCGCCATTTATCGCTCTCCCGACGCCATTTCGCGCCATTAATAGTTCTTAATGAGTGCTTAAGACGCTATTGGAGTCTTGCAATTGTTTTATCGTTGTAATTAAGAAAGGTCCGTCTATATTTAGTTGACTACAATTCCTGGATTGATTTTTATTCGCACCTTATTTTTTAACCTATATGTTTATCTTATATGAGTCGTCATCTCAAATATTCACGCCCTGATGTACCCTAAAATAGATCCAATAGTGTTTATATTTCTTCGCAGATATATGTTGGTGCTTCTAGATGGTTTTTTGTATATAATTTTATTAAGGACCTACTGTCCAAAGGTCCACACAAAAACAGGCGTGAAGTGGAAGCAATTCCGCGTTTCGTGTGATGAGTGTGGTGCCGGAGGCCTAATTTTAGTCCCTTTCCTCCCTTTTCTTAAGTTGAAAGGATCCTTTCAAATCTACTGATTTGAGACGCATAGGAAGGGGAAATGTCCTCTTTATGTGCGTCTCCTCCTCCGTCAATTAAGGGTAAGCAACGCATCTGCAATTGCGGATATCTATGGGCAGCGGTCGCTTTACATTTCGGTGGATTCAACTGGCCGGTTGCTCGTTTGCCACCTCATATTATATAAAAAAGGTACATGACAGGGGTTCAAACTAGTACCTGTAGATTACAAGTTCTTTACAACTGCTCAATTGATATCCTGACTTTTTAAGAAACAAAAAATTACATGAATACTTAGTATTTGACTTTGTGTTGTTGCAAATAAACGCATATGCAATACAAGCGTACCGGCAGTGAAAGTCGTATGCCGAGCTTAGCCCGGTGACCATCTTTAGGCAGGGGGACTGCATTCCAGTTTAGAAACAGGCTTGTGTCTTGTTAATAAGGTACTTCAGGTAACTTTCAAGTTTCCTTGTCTATATCTATACTATACTATTATAATAAAGCGTAAACACACACTTCTTTGTTGCCTAAGATGTCAGCAATTACAGCATATTTTTGAATAATCCGTTTTTTAATAAAAAGCCCTACACTTACGTCACGCTTTAGGCTATATATTTTCACGCCATTAAACTTAGGGGGTAAATATTTTGGATATAATCCCCTAATGTGGGAAAGAGACCATAAGTTGCTGCCAACATCAAGAAAGTAAGATTGCCAAGGTTTGTCATGTCATGTCATTTTGACATTTGCAATTGATAATTTGACAAATGTAAACAATAAAATAAAATTTTCATAATTTCATGCGGATGAAGCCGCACGGGAACAGCTAGTATAAAATAAATTGATTTAAGAAAATAACTAATAAACCACATAAACAAGAAGTTATTATTCAAGCGCAGAGCTCCTATCTGTTGCTTCTGTTAGAAATTATGTCGAAACTATACATAGTAAATTTCATAAAAATAAAAACATAACAGATAGAATACCAAGTTTGACTTATGCCTTTCCTTGTCAAATATCATTGTCGGTCTATACTTTTATAATACAGTCAAAGTTGAAACGACATTAAAGGAAATATTTTATGTATATAATGTCACTGATCTCTACAAATCAAATAGGCACTATTAAAAAAATATATTTAATAAAGCCTATGTTACTCACAGATAAATTTCCTTTCTAATGGTGAAAGAATTAAAAAAGGCCCAGTAGTTTTTGAGTTATTTCAATACATACAAAAATATAAAAATACAAAGATACAAAAATCTTTCCTCTTTATAATATTACTAGCTTTCGCCCGCGACTCCGTCCGCGTGGAATTAAAAAAAAAACAAAACCAAGTAGCCTATGTGTTCTTCCAGACTATCTTCTACATCAATGCCAAATTTCATCGAAATCCATTCAGCCGTTTGGGCTACACACTCTAACAAACATCCATCCATCCATCTAAACTTTCACATTTATAATATTAGTACGTGTAAGATAAGTATAAGTATAGATAGGCAAATTATCGCTATTTTTGCGCTGACGGTCACGTTTGGCGGTTTTGATTTTTCGATCTAATAATTGAGATAGAATTCACTATTTTCACCATTAACCTATCCATTTATAGATATCAGTGGTTAAATACATACAAGATAAATTCCATCGCTTTCAAATGTCATTTATTTTAGTAACATACACTGGAATGTCGCAACATCAGTCCATATCGTAGTTATAATTAAATGCGGTATTCCAAAACAAATTTATATGACTGTATTAAATTAATCCTCGCCTTTATAAAGCGTATAAAACAGTAGTGGCCCGAACAAAATATCAATTCGGGGCCGCTTTGTCGTTTTTTATATAGAGCCCTGTATAACATTAGAGTTGCGTGTACACCGCCTTATGTGACTCTGGCACGCGATGTACAATCCGGGACACAAGTGATTAGCCCATTTCTGTTACATTCTTTATATCCACATAACTTCCTTATTCTCTACGTTGTTGTTAGGGCTTATTTTTGTGTTTAGGGTGTGTTTTATACTATTTTTATAGATCTTTAATGGCCAGAATCATTTCGGAGTTGGTAGGATACTCGTCTTAGTAATTGTTGATGTTTATTGCCCGCTAAGGAAATTAGTTGCCGTAATAATAAACGTAAATTACTATTTACGGTTGCCGTTTTTATTGCGCCCAATGATTTATGAATGGCGATATTAAATGGAAGCGGAGTAATGGATTAGAAGGAGATAGGTTAGTCTTTAGTTAGATGTTTTATTATGTTTTGTTTTTAATGTTTTTTTAAGGATTAAAGACTTCAAACATTCTTACACTTTAGAGTGAGAAGGTAACATTTTTTTGGACCTAAATCTATACATATAATAAAATTAGTCTGCCTGTCTGTCTGTCCACCAGCCACGTTTGTTCCGGGTAATCTCCGAAAACGCTGGGCCGATTTCGATCGGACTTTCACTGAAAGATAGCTGACATAGACGTGCATATTATAGGCTACTTTTTCATCTTAATATTGCGTAGGCGAAGTTGCAGGCTACAGCTAGTTAAGAATAAAGTTTTTTTTTCATCTTTAATATGGTTTAACTGGAAAACAATCCTCCTTCGCTCCGATTAATTATTAATGGTGCAACAAAATTGGCATTTTTTAATAATAAAATTTAAAATACTTTCAGACACTTGTGTATCGCATTATACTCTTATAACCCTTTTTTAGATTATTTTCAAACGCGAAGCCTCAGCCACGAATGATCGAATGCTATGAATCCATGTTGTACATATAAAGTTATCCGATTTGAAATGTAAGTAATTTGTTAAACTATTACAGGAACAGACGCGGCGAATTAACTTCGCAGTCCTCGGTCACGTGAACCTACCTAATAAGTTTTATGTTATATAGTCAAGGAATTAAATATACAACCCACCTGTACCCTCAGTACTGTACCATGAAAGTATGCAAACTTACAACATCATCATCATCTTTCTCCTTATCCTACTCCCGTAGGGTCGGCGCAACAGGTTTTTGTCCTCCACATAACTCTATCATACGTCATCTCAGTCATCACTCCCTTTTTGATCATGTCACCTTTTACACAATCCATCCATTTCTTTCTAGGTTTACCTCTACCGATGTACACTTCCACACTCATAACTAACGTTCTCCTTGTAACATGCGATTCATCCCTCCTCATAACATGCCCATACCATGCTAACCTTTTACTCCTTACCTTCTCTACTATGGGAGCTACTCTCAAACATCCTTAACACTTACAACATGTTAACTTTGATTATTTCAAAGACAGACGAGTTATTATCACTATATGTAATACACTATAGGACAGCATGTAGTCCGACCTAATAATAAAATGGGTAGGAAATTAACGTTTTAGACGGTAGATTCATGTTTGGTCATAAACATTGCACAATTTAATTTTAGACGTTTACAACAAGAGTAAATATTTACAACCAAAAGGTGTAGATAAAAACGCTCCAAAGAATTATAAGGTTTTAAACTACCACGGATGACATTTTACAGACTAAAAAAGATGCAAATCATATAAATATTATAATCATATCATACTCGCATAAATATTATAAATGCGAAAGTTACGATGGATGGATGTTTGTTAGCGTTTGTAGCCTAAACGGCTGAACGGATCTCCATGAAATTTGGCACAGGTTTAGAACATAGTCTGGAAGAACACATAGGCTACTTTTTATCCCGGGAATAGTTACGGTTCCCGTGGTATTCATTAATTTAGTTTTTTAATGTTTACTCGATCATACTGCAACGGTTCAACATATCTTATTGAAATTTGGCACAGATATAAAACAAAGTCTGGAGTACACATGGGATAAGGTTCATCCCCGTGAAATGTCCGGTTCCCGAGGGATACGTAGCTTTTTGTTATTTATATAGTTCGTACGTTTTCTAATACCAAGCGGACGAAGTCTCGGGCAACAGCTAGTTATTTATTAAAACTTGAATACAATGATTTTACACATTCACATGTCGAACAACAATTAAATTAGAGAAATGCAAGCACCACAAACAAAATGCCGTGCTGTCCCAACATTACACGGCGACTTTAAAAAACTAATTATTTTTCATTTGATTTTATTTATTGCGAGTGGACGCACGCGAGAATCGAACCCGCGCACCGGGAGTCGCAAACCTGTTGGCAACACGACCAAAACAATCTATGAATAAACATTACTTGAAACAAGATCCTCTGTTTTAATTGCTGCATACTTTTATATTTTTTTAACATTGTTCACTTTTTTTAATCTAAATATACAGTTGCGATGTAAGTAATTCTATTGTAGTTAGTTCTGATAATAAATATTACTAACTAGCTGTTCCCGTGCGACTTCATCCGCATAAAATTATGAAAATTTATTTTATTGTTTACATGTGTCAAATTATCAATTGCAAATATCAAAATGACATGACATGACATGACAAACCTTAGCAATCTTTCTTCTTGATGTTGGCAGCAACTTTTCCCACATTAGGGTTTATATCCAAAATATTTACCCCCTAAGTTTAATGGCGTGAAAATATATAGCCTAAAGCGTGACGTAAGTGCAGGGCTTTTTATAAAAAAAAAGTTATCAAAAAATATGTTGTGATTGCTGACATCTTAGGCAACAAAGAAGTGTGTGTTTACGCTTTATTATAATAGTATAGATATAGAAGTATAGATATAGAAGTATAGATATATGGATAGCTTAGAAACCACTGAAACCTTATTTCTGCAACATCGTTCAGGGGATATCAATCTAAGAAAGGATAAGGTTGCAAAATAGCTGTTTTATTTGAGTTTTTTTTCATATTGTTCTTCAATAATCCATTTAATTTACTTCTCGCTTCGTATAAAGGCGCTGTATCCATAAATTTCGATATGTATGGAATGCATTGTGCATGCGCATAGTTAATTATATTATGTTCATAAGAACTTGAAGAATAGTAGGAGTCCTTCTGAGAATCTGTTTTCTGTTGCGACGTTATCGTATTTTGTATCATAACATTGTAATATTACTAAAATATTAAAGTAAATTGGTGAATGAATAAGTTAATAGACAAATGAATGAACTAATGGGATTTAATACAAAGCTTCTAAGCGGACGCTATCTATCGCACAACAGTTGTGCGATTGTTTTATAGCCTACTGTGTAGTTGCACAACTACAAAATCAAGTACTGTGCGTACTTCTATGTAAGCTGATAGGAATCAAAACGAGACTAAACAGTTGTGGGATGTGCGAACGCTCTTTGGCCTCGGAAATTGGGTAGACCTTGTCTTAAGTGAACTGACCTCTTAGACAAAGTTACTGACAAAATATTTTCCGTTTGAATTTCCTAGAAGTAAGTGACGTTATCCTTCAAGAATCCTTGGAAATCAAGGACAAAGTTCCTTTCGTTTACCACAACTTTTTCTCACATAACTGTAATTTTTCTACATTTTTTAAATGCGGAGATTCTTGGTAAGAGAGTGGATATTGTAAACAAGAGTCATTCAGTGCATTATTAATAAGAAATAAGACTATTTTTCTTCAAATATTGTAACTACGAACCTAACAACTTTCCACTCATGTCGAGTCTTATTTTAAAAGATAGTTTTCTTTTATTTTGACAGGTAATTAAAATGAGAGAGATGTCTTTTTATACAAATATTTCGACAATGGAGACCCACACCATGTGTAAATATTCAGCATTGTTAACTCTATATCGAATGGGTTTACGTTATAGTATATTTCTTTGTATGAATATGAAGTTATATGTCTTATATATTGTGTTTCTAATTTCTTTATCGAATATAAAAGGCGTAAAGCAAAAGCATTGCGTATTCAATGTAAGAAGACCGAGCTAAATTAATATAAGAGGCTGCTGTAGATTACGCAGACGTTGGACGTGGGTATGATGAAATACAACGTAAGTACAGTCACCTTCGTACGCGCTGGTCTAAGTAACCGTTTGAACCTTTTGTATGCAAACTAAGTTCTAATGTTACTTTGTTTCTAAAGGTATGAAATTGGTCCTAAAACTAAAGTTAAAATGATTTATAGAATACTAGCTTTTGCCCGCGACTTCGCCCGCGTGAAATTACAAATACAACCTATTACGTTCGCCCTTTTATTCAACCTATTACCAAAAGTATTAACTTAGTAGCAATCTACGTAATAACAGAAATCTACCGATGCAAGATTCCAAATTTCTAAGCCCGGTAGCTTGTAAGCTGATTTTTCGGTTACCCTTATTGTTTGTGTTCGCGATATATTCTAAACTATTAGTCCAATTTAAATACTGTAAAGAACATTTTTTTTCTACATTAAATTTTCCTGATAACAAACGCATTTATTTGGATAAGGATTAATATTGAAAGCAATAAAAGAACGCTGCAAATAGCGTAAGGTTTTTAATACATTTTGTAAACAAAAAAGTGGTTATTGTAAGAAAACCGTTAAAGATAGATATATGCTATTGCGGACTTTTCCGTAGAACTTTTTGAGATCTACAATTCTTCCATACATCATTTTTATATACCTCTAACGGTTTAGGCAGCGTAAGCCGAGAAAAGATAAAGTTTAGTGAATTTTTAACGCCGGCGTCCAGAATCACGCTGTTTATTAATAGTTCCTAATCATTAGTAATAATAAAATATAGCCTATGTTACTCACAAATAAATTACCTTTCTGATGGTGAAAGAATTTTTAAAATCTGCTCAGTAGTTTTTGAGTTATTTCAATACATACAAAAATCCAAAAATACAAAAATACAAAGTTTTCCTCTTTATAATATTAGTATAGAATACTAGCTTTTGCCCGCGACTCCGTCCGCGTGGAATAAAAAAAAAGTAAGTAGCCTATGTGTTCTTCCAGACTATGTTCTACACCTATGCCAAATTTCATCCCGATCCGTTCAGCCGTTTATGCTAAAAACTCTAACAAACGTCCATCCATTCATCCATCCATCCATCTAAACTTTCGCATTTATAATATTAGAGCAAAATATAAAAACTTAATAAAGAATAGAAGTTCAAGGCAATATTTCTGTAACTTTGACACCGCGTATGAAGGCCATTGTACATTGCGATCGGTAATGCTTGTGACGAATTGTGGCGGCCTGCGAGGAGAAAGACCATCCATTGCAAGTTGCGAAGCTAACTTTGATGTGAGAAGGAATGGAGCAGGTAAATTAATAACAACTTTTGTAAATACTTGTTTGACAATAACACTTTACTTAATTCTTACGTTCTACAACATTTGATTAATCAACTAGCTGTTAGCGTGCGGATTCATCCGCGTGAAATTATAAAAACTTTATTTTATTGTTTACATTTGTCAAACTATCAATAGCAAATGTCAAAATGATATGACATGACATGACAAACCTTAGCAATCTTTCTTTCTTGATGTTGGCAGCAACTTATGGTCTCTTTCTAGGGATTTTATCCAAAATATTTACCCCCTAAGTTTAATGGCGTGAAAATATATAGCCTAAAGCATGACTTAAGTGTAGGGCTTTTTATTAAAAAAAGAATTATTCAAAAATATGCTGTAATTGCTGACATCTTAGGCAACAAAGAAGTGTGTGTTTACGTTTTATTATAATAGTATAAAGTATAATAATAGTATAAAATAGTATAGATATAGATGAAAGAAATAATGGAATAAACATTTAATGTTATTTTAGCTGAGGGTTCATTTATTTATTTCAATATTAAGAACAAAAAGCAATTTACATACTTTTGGATTTTTTATATATAAATTCACTATCTCTTTTCCTCCGATAAATAGATTCTCCCGGCTTATAATGTTAAGCTTTGAGTCTTTATGCCGCATTCTATTTATTGGTAACGTTCGTTTAGTAGCTCCATGTAGACCACATATTAGCGATCAGTTCCGCGCGACGCGAGCTCAACCAGCTAATAATAGTATTACGTCAATTACAATAATTCACTCGCACATCGCTGTGTATTTTAATTACCTCTTTTATGTGTGACATTTTTGATATATAGAATTTTAGTACAAAATACAGTCTAAAGACCACCAACTGTGGTACGTTATTTCCGGTTTGGTTTACTAAGGGCCTGTCCCACCAAATTGTCAATTGTCTGATAACTATCCAACGTGTAAAACATGTGATGGAAATATCTGGTTTGTTCCCTTATCTGAGAGTGACGTCAGTTAAGCTATCTGAGACTCTATCAGCCAGTTGTGGGACAGGACATTAATATCATAATTTAGCACTGACAAATATGAATCAATGATGATGATGGTGTAACTAACTCCAAGTCAATATTTTTTTATTGACTTAGTCAGGAAGTTATGTGTTTTTATGTATGGGGTTTTTGTGTATGAAAGTTTCATTTTGATCGCCTGTAGGTAAATTTCTATTTTAACTAATAAGTTGACATTCGAGTTGAATAATCCTTTGGGTTTCATAGTAAAGTAGCAGAATTATTCAAGTATCTGCCTAGCCTGTTATAAAAGTGATACGTGATAGTTTTTAACAGTGGTAGAGCCCGCTTTAACATCGTCGCACGAATGGGTCGGCTCGCCCAGTGCAATACCACGACCACACAGAAGACAGGCCTCAAGTGGGAGCAATTCCGCGTTTGGTCTGATGAGTGTGGTTCCGGAGGCCCAATTTTAGTCCCTCTCCCGTTCCTCCCTTTTCTTATAAGGAAAGGATTAGATGGGAAAGGGGATTTGACGGTGAAGGAGAGGCATAGAAAGGGGAAATATCCTCTTTATGCGCGTCTCCTACTCCGTCGATTTAGGGTAGGCAACGCATCTGCAATTGTGGATGTCTATGGGCAGCGGTCGCTTCGCCATTTTTGGCGGATTTAGGTGGCCGCTTGCTCGTTTGCCATATTATTCAATAAAAAAAAAATAGTGAAGTACACTCAATGCCAAATATGATGGGATGAAATGTGCGAAATTAACGTAATAACTTTTTAATGTCTGTTATTGAAATATGAAATAGAAACAAGACTTATTATTACATTTTCTCCCTAAAACAATTTGTGTAAGAGGCCTTATAAATTTGCTGAAGTTATCCAACAGCAGTAATTATAAGTCGAAGTTGTTTCAAGTTGCTCGGTAGCTTTTATGACTCATAAAATTCGGATTTTTCATTTTATTACAAAAATGCTCAAGTCTTTAATGTTGCCCATCTCTTTGTAAGTTTGATATTTTCATAACGATTACAAGGATATTTTTTATTATGCTATTATGTTTTTTTTTCTACAAAGGACACATGTTCCTAAGTAATTTTGTCCTTGGGGAAAAATTGGACACTTAATTTGTCGTCTTAACTATCGAATAACTTATCTCTTGAATGAAACAAATGAATCTATCTATTAGAGTTTGTAGCCTAAACGGCTGAACGGATTTCAACGAAATTTGGTATAGATGTAAAGGATAGTCTGGAAGAACACATATGCTACTCACTTTTACTTTTTTTTATTCCACGTGGACGTAGTCGCGGGCGAAAGCTTGTAATATTATAAAGAGGAAAGATTTGTATTTTTGTATGTATAGGAATAACTCAAAAACTACTGGGCCAAATTCGAAAATTCTTTAACCATTAAAAAGTTACGTTATCACTGAGTAACATTGGCTATGTTTTGATTATTTTTAATTTCACATGGACGAAGTTGCAAGCAACAGCTAGTAATCTATATAACAAACATAGATTTTCTAATTATTAACACTTTATAAAAAGTATTACATAGATTTTTGCACGTAGACGTTTACTAACTTTTAAAAATAAAGAACAAAATCTAGGTAAAGAACTTGTCAAAGATGAATTAATTTTTAAACATCCGAAACAAAAGCATCCCAATGGTAGAAAATTGTTCCCCAAACGTTTGCTAAAGTTGAAACGTAGCCGTTTCACAAAATATTTCAACAGTTCGTCAGAAGTCCCATTACGATACAATGTAACGTTTTGCCTCTCATTGTGTTGTCGACCAACATAAGTTTTTGTAACTTGTCTTGTTGTCTTTTAACATGATGTAATTGTATATCATACTAATCATACTAATACTAATATCATAAATGCGAAAGTTTAGATGGATGGATGGATGTTTGTTAGAGTTTGTAGCCTAAACGACTGAACGGATTTCGATGAAATTTGGTATAGATGTAAAGGATAGTCTGGAAGAACACATATGCTACTCACTTTTACTTTTTTTTATTCCACACGGACGGAGTCGCGGGCGTTAGCTAGTAGTTTTATACTTTTTAATATATTGTATTTTCTAATCAGTACCGGTTTTACCATATTTTTTGTTGATTTTCAATAAAAAAGCGCTTAACCACGATGTCGTCTAAACTATAACTAAATTAAGTGACGATGTGGTCGAAGGATGGTATGTGCTAGCTTCTACGAGATTTCTAGCACCTGGGGACCTTAACAGTACAAGACTATGTAATAGGCTATCGAGTCCAATATTAATGGTGAAATAATATGATTTATAATTTAAATATTGGAAAAGCAACTAATACTCCACGATTGGATTAATCGCCATGTTCCATACACAGAAGAGAGGCATTTTCGTGTTTTGTTTGAGTATGCTTGCCGGTGGATAATCTAGTCCACCATCCTTCTCTAATACGGAAAGGATGGGAAGAGAAATTAGAATGGACGAGAGAGATGACGAACAGTATCCTCTCCTCTCCTCTGTTCATTACACAAATCATGTTGAGGTCGATGTCTATACATCAAGTTAGCTGACTTCTCGTATTAAAAATGCTTGTCTGTAAATACTTCTCTTGGTTTTAAACAATAAAAACATTGTACCAAAAACTTTATATTTATAAGTAGTGTAGACAAGTGATTGATGTATTGAATCGCGATTGGTCATAGAATTGGAAACGATTTAAACGTCCGTAGACGATGTTAACGAGTCGACAGAATGTCTCCATTCGAATGTAAAAACAATAAATATCTTAACATAATAGTGATGTGCTTGAATTTTACCATGATCTATGATAGAATGTTTACTGGATGTGGCGTTTTAAATATTTTTTTAAAACGATCAACGATGCTCTCTGAAAAATCGATTTTGTCAGATGGTTGGAGATTAGAATATATTTTTTTAAATATTCAGGCATTTCAAAATTTACAGTTTTCAGAAGTATTCTTCTATTTTTTTTCTAACATTTTTTTAAAATATCATAACATTTACTACATTGTCTTGTTTAACATATTTTTAAATTGGATAAGATTTTAAAGAGAAAAAGAAGTTTCAAGTATAAAAAGTTATCGATGTAACATAGTCCTGGATCCTTGGGGATTGTGTGTGGCGTTTTTTGCGATCGTCTCAACGTTTCAAGCATAACTATGCGCTCCGATTTTGCTCGGCATTTTGTTGGTATTTACATGCTTCTCAATGGCCTGGAAATAAAAACAGAATATTTTTTATTTTAAAACTTCCACTGAGGTGTTAAATAGAATATGAAAATTCTAAATGCCCTATCAGACAGATTTCAAACATGTTATGCTGCTGGTAAAATTAAGGTTTAAAATCCATTTCCACATAAATACAAGGCACGTGATTGTATTTACGAAAGTCTCGGATACACATTAAAAATTATACATTGCTAATAGTAATCGCGCCAGTGGAAAAAGTTTTTTTTTCCTACTACTTGTGTATTTTATGTTAACCAGAAAGGTAGAGCTGTATTTTCTTTATTCCAATTATATTTTTTAATGAATAGTTTGCTAACAAACGCGGTGAAAACTCATAAGGGTTGTAGGGGTGACATAAAAAGTTTCCAAGGAAATTCTATTGTTCCATTTCCCTCGTCGGGCGACAGACAAGGTTAATTCGTTTTAAAATTATTTCACCAGAGGGCGGCCTCGGTCCCCCTCACATCCGCTCGACTCGCGTCTACATAAACTGAACGGTTAACATGGAAATCTATTGTGTACAAAACTTTTGCTTTCTAATTTCTTGGAATAATATTTGTTTTAATAATTCTGTTTTAAATACGACTACGAATTTGTTGGTCTCTTTTTGATATTCCCTTTCTCTTTGCGATAAATTACGCTTAGAAATTCTATAATTACGCACATATTTTTTACGTAGATGATAATTTAGTTTGTTTTTGTTAAAGATTATGCTTCTGTGTTAGCAAAGTGTCATTTAAAATGTCTATACTAATATTATAAAGAGGAAAGATTTTTGGATTTTTGTATATATTGGTATAACTCAAAAACTACTGGACCGATTTCAAAAATTCTTTCACCGTTAAAAAGCTACGTTATCAGTGAGTAACATAGGCTATATTTTTTAATTTGTTTAATTTCACGCAGATGAAGTCACGAGCAACAGCTAATCTAATAATAAACCTCTTTACGTATCTTTTTGCCCTTTAATTTTTACCTAAAACATAAACAGTGCTAGACTAATCTCGCGGAGTGCTTCGCCTTGTTTCTGAATTGAGCTCACATTCATCTTACATTATAAACGTGTAACATGAAAAATGGAATATTTTATATAAATAATATCGTTATTCTTTTGTTTTTGGTGACATGTTTTAGCTATTCTCTGTCAATTTAAATCTTTAACATTCCTTAATTTAAAATGTCTTTCATATTGTTTGTGAAATCAAATAAAACGTGGTAATATCTTGATCAGTAGGTTGGTTATCATCATCATAGATCACCACTGAGGGTCTCGGAGCCTACCCTTAGGTGATTAGGCCATAGTCAACCACTCTGGGCCAATCTGGGCCACTACTTGAATTTGTAAGCAGAAGTTTTCCTTTAACGAACTCGGGTATGAAATTCGAAATTCAAACATCACATTGGTGGCAGGATTTGGACTAAGGACATACAGATTAAAGACGCTTAGTTGGTAGTCTGTTAGTATTCCGGGTATACTCTGTGCAATTACGCAATGAATAGCCAACACGTAAACCAATGTTGGACCCGTGTGCCCGCGCTGGCGACTTTTCCGGTACCAATTTACGCTGCCTTTGCTTTTGTTGCCTTCACGGATATAGTGTTGATTCAATTTCGAATGGAAATGTGTAAAAATGTATGCATTTTTATTTACAAAAAAACTAGGTCTAGAACAAGATATAATGGAAAGAATTTGAAGAGGCTGATTTTTTTTTTATTCAAAGAATAGGATACAAATGTACCTAGTAACTTTTTAATGTTATTTATCTATACCAATATAATAAAGCGTAAACACACACTACTTTGTGGCGTAGGATGTCAGCAATCACAGCATATTTTTGAATTACTCTTTCTTTAATAAAAAGCCCTACACTTACAACACGCTTTAGGCTATATGGTTTCACGCTAACTTACAGGATGAATTAATTGGAAAATACCTTAATGTGGGAAAGGGTAACTATAAGCTGCCAACATCAAGGAAGGTTTGTCATCATATCATGTCATTGTGAAATTTGTAATTGATAATTTGACATATGTAAACAATAAAAAGTCAACCAACCTGCAGTGAATCGTGGTTGACTATGGCCTAGTCACCCTAACTTAGGTAAGGCTCCGAGCCCCTCAGTGGGGATGTATAGTATGATGGTGATGAAACAATAAAATAAAGTCTTTATAATTTCTTGCGGATGAAGCCGCACGGGAACAGTTAGTTTTAGATAATACGTTACATGTTATAGGAACTAAATATTGTCAACATACAACAGTGTTGTCGGTGTAAGGCCTATGCAATAGATTGCACGTTATCAAAATTAATGGCTGGCCTTTGAATTCTTAGGCCTTGCTTCAAATCCCTGACGATGCAGACAAATGATGGCGGGTTTCGATGCTAAAATCCGTCAGATTATCACGATTTTAGTTTTTTATAATATGAGATTGGAAGAACGAAATGTGACTTTATGAATAAGATTAATAAAATGTCTTGATCGTGTTTTTTTAATAAAAAAAAGTGACAATTGGAGGACAATGATTTGGTGAGTTAAGGCTACGGGAGTGGAATAAAGTAGGTAAGAAGAAGAGATGGGGATCACCGATGTGATCATTGACGCCCATAGAAATCTTTACCAGAGCAACTATAGATACGTTGCCGGTCTTTGTTTTAAGATAAAAATCAGTTAGTTAAGTGAATTATCTTTTAGTGTGCACATTAAATCATTATTTTTTTAACTAAGATAAGTTGAAGAGGGAGAGCGGTGTCCTAAAACTGCGACGAATAGAAATCCGTAATCTCTGTTTACCCCTCTGGTTTACGGTCGTGAGTTAAGTGTAATATAGTGTACGTGTGAATGAAAGGGCCGTAGTGACGTCATCAATCGAGTTAAACTGCAACGCTACGTGTGTTGACAGCCGACGGAATTCTAGTTTAAACGTAGGGCTCCACTGTTGAAGCGCAAAGGTTTATAAATGTTTTAGCGTTTTCGTACTTATCTTACTTACAAAAATGCGTAAACAATGATCTGATAATATAAGTATGGAATAATGTAACAGTTCTAACTGTCTTACTCAGAATCTTTAAGTGATCATTGCGGAATTACACTTAGCAAAACTCCAAAACGGCTTAACGAATCTCGACATAATTTGGCTCAGATGTAGTATGTGTATGTTTTAATTCCGCGTAGACGAAGTCGCGGGTAAAAGTAACGTAACATAGATTTATATGAACTCTAGCAGTATAGCCACACCCTAAGTCACTTCACAAAGCGACCGCCATGCCGGGTAGTCTGAATATGAATACGACACTCAATGAACTGAAGAAGCCAGAATTTGCTTTGAGAATATTGTACGGTAATCTCGTGCTGTCCGCTGCATTGATTTTATGCTGCCCTGGTATTGAAATATTTTTTCACGAGTACGAATAGGCACTTAAATATGAATATTTTTTCTAGATCTATACTTCTATACTATTATAATAAAGCGTAAACACACACTTCTTTGTTGGCTAAGATGTCAGCAATTACAGCATATTTTTGAATAATTCTTTTTTTTAATAAAAAGCCCTACACTTACGTCATGCTTAGGCTATATATTTCACGCCATTAAACTTAGGGGGTAAATATTTTGGATAAAAACCCTAATGTGGGAAAGAGATAATAAGTTGCTGCCAACATCAAGAAAGAAAGATTGCTAAGGTTTGTCATGTCATGTCATTTTGACATTTACAATTGAGAATTTGACAAATGTAAACAATAAAATAAGTTTTTATAATTCTACGCGGATAAATCCGCACGCGAACAGCTAGTACTATTATAAATGCGAATGTTTAGATGGATGGATGGATGTTTGTTAGCGTTTGTAGCCTGAACGGCTGAACGGATTTTGATGAAATTTGGTATAGATGTAGAGGATAGTCTGGAAGAATACATAGGCTACTCACTTTTGTTTTTTTTAATATCACGCGGACGGAGTCTCGGACGAAAGCTAGTATTAAATACAATGGATCAACTACAAATAGTACTTTAAATTTGATGTATACTGAAATAATACAAAATTATCTGTAGCTCGCGACTTAATAAAAAACATAGCCTTACTGATATCGTAGCTTTTTAATGGTGTAAGAATTTTTGAAATCGGCCCAGTAGTTTTTAAGTTATTTCAATACATTGTCACGTTATTTTTATTTGTGGACCAAAAAAAACTAAAGGACAAATACAAATCTTTCCTCTTTATTATATTAGTAAAGCTAATGTGTTAAATTTGCTATTAGAAAGATATGTAGATAGAAAAGGGAGATAAAATGGAATTTAAATAAAAAAAACATTTACAATACTAATGGACAGGAGCAAGAGTTAAGAAGATTTATTTAATTTAAATACATTATTATAATATTCTTAATGTAGCGTTAAAGTTAATAATCTTTTCCGCAATTTATTTTCCTTTAAAAAACCGTATAGAAGTGGCCAATACCTCCGTCCACTTTGGACTCCCTTTTATTTCTTACAGAAAGCCACTTCAACGAATGCATTGTGTACGAACGCGAGGAAAGAAATACGTATAGCTTCGCAATTCAAGAGATTTATTGCTTTCAACTGAATTAACTTTATTTTAATACTAGCTGTTGCTAGCAACTTCGTCTGCGTAAAATTAAAAAAAAAGTAGCATTGCTACTCAAAGATAACGTGGCTTTTTAATGGTGAAAGAATTCCTGAAATTTTTGTGCTATCAATACATACAATAATACAAATCTTTCCTCTTTATAATAATAGTATAGATATAGATAAAAAGATTATTATATAACTCATACCCGGGATAGCCGTAAGATAGTAACATACTCCATGCTCACGAATTCTTTTCACTAGTTTATTAAAACAAATAAGAGCCCGCTATAAGTCGTGCTATTTAAATTAGGCTTTTTTGCAAAAATATTAATTCCATATTAGACAGTTTCTTAGGTAACACAAAGTGGGAGAACCGCCCAGGGCGCTGGACCTTTTTTCGTATTACTGCTGTTAAGGGGCATAGTAGAAATTACGCCCAGGGCGCCGATAATGCTAATGCTTCTCGAGGAAGATCAGCGCGGGATACTTCAACTAGAAGCATCCAGCATTTATAGCTGAGCGAGAACCCTCCAGTCAGCATTGCAATGATCATCATACTTCATACTATATATTTTAATATTATATTATACAAAATTATAAATGCGAAAGTTTGGATGGATAGATGGATGGATTTTTGTTAGAATTTGTAGCCTAAACGACTGAACGGATTTCAATGAAATTTGGTATAGATGTAGAGGATAGTCTGGAAGAACACATATGCTACTCACTTTTGTTTTTTTTTAATTCTACGCAGATGGAGTCGCGGGCGAAAGCTTGTAATATTATAAATGCGAAAGTTTAGATAGATGGATGTTTGTTAGAGTTTGTAGCCTAAACGGCTGAACGGATTTCGATGAAATTTGGTATAGATGTAGAGGATAGTCTGGAAGAACATACGAGTATGCTACTCACTTTTGTTTTTTTTAATTCCACGCGGACGGAGTCGCGGGCGAAAGCTAGTTTAACATTTTCGTTTTGACTTTTAATTGCGTTTTCATTATTTTTTGTTTTATTACTTAGTGTTATGTTATTTCAAATTGTATTGTAATGTTGATAAGGATTAAATGTTATTTTATTTTATATTTAAGACAGGCTTCGGTAACAAATATACTAACTAGAATTAGTTTATTTACAAAAGTGTCTAGCCTGTAATTTGTAGTAGGTGTGAATATATAAAGCGATCAGAAGGCTATACATTACGTACATAATATAAACGCAGTCAACATTTTCATAACAAAGTGAAGCACTCAGTGAGATTAGTCTAGGGTTATTACAGCGTTTTTCCTCTCGGAGAAGTTAAATGGCTAAAGTAAATATTTACGATATTGAAGCATATAGGCTTTATCCTTAGTAATGGAGAAAATTTATGTATTTTGTGCCAACTGGTCATAAAATAGAATCATGTAACACAGACTGTTCACACAATTCGATTTATATGTATTGTTATAATAATTATTAATAGTTCCTAAATATTAGTAATAATCAAATATAGCCTATGTTACTTACAGATAAATTACCTTTCTAATGGTGAAAGAATTTTTAAAATCGGCCCAGTAGTTTTTTGACCGACTTCCCAAAAGAAGGAGGTACTCAATTCGTCCATATATTTTTTTTTATGTGTGTTACGGCATAACTCCGCCCCTGGTAGACCGATTTTGAAAATTCTTTTTTTATCCGAGAGGTAGTGCTTGTGAGTTATTTCAATACACACAATAATACAAAAATACAAATCTTTCCTCTTTATGATATCAGTACAGATTACCTTAGTAACTATAAAAGGAAAATATCACCCATTTGAAATTCAAACGAGTAAAGGAAGTTCTTTCAATAAGTTAAAAGAAAACATCAAGTCAAAATGAAACAAAACATAGAAGATTTACGTTAAAACTTTCTTTTTGCTTAGAATTAAGTGTATGATATTTTAACAATTAACACCGTAGAACAAAACCATACAATTGTTAACTTTTACTGTGTTACATAAATTCACGAAGTTGTAACTTAAAGTTAGGAACATCTTTTTGTTTCGAACCGAGTCGGGACAATGTCATTATTTGAGTTTGTAAGAAAATGTTCTAAGACTGTCTTCCTTTAATATTATTTCCTTTTCGTGTAGTTAAGTGTACATTCACGCTCAACTCAAAAAGGGGTAGTTAGACATTTCTAAATTCCCATCAATCTATTGGCTGTAGTCAAAAATATTAAAAGCCAGGTTTTCGTATATATGTAAATAATGTTTAAAGTGACTTAGAAATTACCATTAAGTATATATATATACTAATATTATAAATGCGAAAGTTTAGATGGATGGATGGATGTTTGTTAGAGTTTGTAGCCTAAACGGCTGAACGGATTGCAATGAAATTTGGCATAGACATAGAGGATGGTCTGGAAGAACACAAAGGGTACTCAGTTTTGTTTTTTTAAATTCCACGCGGACGGAGTCGCGGGCGAAAGGTAGTATTATATATTTCTTGTTTGGAACAAGATTCGAAAGTTGTTCCCTACATTTATTTATTGAACTCAAAACCTAAGCATTATCTTCTAAAATCGATGGAAATCCTGGGGTCTTCATCAATTTATTTGCGTAATTCCATTAATGTTAATATTCTTTTACCTTTTCAAATTGATTTGAAACTTGCGTCCTATAATTTCTTTTACCTGAGTGCAAAATCATGTCACCGTCGTTTAATATCTCATTTGAACGAGATTTTACTGTTTCGACATTATTAATTTAATTGTAAAGATTGTTACACTCAAATAGAATTAAATATTTCAATGGAATATTCTATTATCCATTATTGAATATAGATTACACTAGCTTTCGCCCGCGACTCCGTACGCGTGGAATGAAAAAAAACAAAAGTAAGTAGCCTATGTGTTCTTCCAGATTATGTTCTACATCTATGCCAAATTTCATCCAGATCCGTTCAGCCGTTAAGGCTACAAACTCTAACAAACATCCATCCATCTAAACTTTCGCATTTATAATATTATTATAGTACTAGCTGTTCGCGTGCGGATTCATCCGCGTGAAATTATAAAAACTTTATTTTATTGTTTACATTTGTCAAATCCTCAATTGCAAATGTCAAAATGACATGACAAACCTTAGCAATCTTTCTTTCTTGATGTTGACAGCAACTTATGGTCTCTTTCCCACATTAGGGCTTTTATCCAAAATATTTACCCCCTAAGTTTAATGGCGTGAAAATATATAGCCTAAAGCATGACGTAAGTGTAGGGCTTTTTATTAAAAAATGAATTATTCAAAAATATGCTGTAATTGCTGACATCTTAGGCAACAAAGAAGTGTGTGTTTACGCTTTATTATAATAGTATAGATTATATGTATAAAATCATACTGATTGTGTGATTTTATTGTTTCAATGTAAAGGTTTTTATATAAATCAAACATCTAGCATTAAAATAACAGGCTAACTTCAATACTACGTTAATTGGTGTTACTAAACCTACGCTGATAGTCCCTTAGCGTATACTCTTCACTAAGGGCCTTTCTAACCATAAATTTTGAATGAACATAACATTAAATAGAAAAAACATACAATATCAAGAGATAAACCAATTAATACCTCTTATATTTTGACAGTAAAAGAAACAAACGAGCAACAAACAAACAAACAAAAGAAAATTAAAGCGACCTTTAAATAATCATTTACAGATGCGTTGCTTCAATCTATACTAATATTATAAAGAGGAAAACTTTGTTTGTTTGATTGTAATGAATAGGCTCAAAAACTACTGGGGCGATTTCAAAAATTCTTTCACCATTAGAAAGGTAATTTATCTGTGAGTAACATAGTATTTTTACATTTCTTTATTATTATTTTTAAATTTCACCAATACGAAGTCGCGGGCAAAAGCTATAACTTATAAATGTGGGAAATCTTATAAGGAAACGTGCTGGAAGAGATTAGCGTCTATTAAGCATAGAGCAGTTATGTTCTTGGCTTTCTTATAGTATAGCTCATAGTGGGACCGTGTCTTTTTGCTTATCGCGAGTACAATTTAGCGGTAAGCATTCGAAGTCGCCGTCTTCTGTACAATCAACGTTAAGTTCGTGATGAGAGATTGTGCGAGACATACGGACAGAACGATTGATTTGTCATCTACAATTAATTAGTTGTAAAATTTTTGTTTTCTTATTCGTGATTGATTTTTTACAGTTTTTTCCAATAGACAAAGATCTACTAGATAATCGTTTTATTTACATAGTTAAGTATGTAAAAGAAAATTACTGTACACTTTTTATTTTTGCAACTGTCATCCGGACTCCATCCGCACGGAAAAAAATTAGTAGCCTATGTGTTATTCCAGACTTTGTTCTACAACTATGCGTTTCCGGTGACCTGGAGATGCATAGTAACAAACATACATTAAAATTGTTGCATTTATAATATTAGTAAGATATAATTCATAGTGCAAGAAGTGAAAGTGTGTCCGTATGTCCCGTGAGGCACTGAAAGCCTCATAATAGGTTATTGCCGCATTCTGAGACGGGACATGTACCTGAGCGGCGGCCATTGTTCCCGCGATGCCTTTTTTAAAAGTGCAACAAAGCCACAAGGCATGCATCGCACTGCCTACCATCTCTGCGTGATAGACAGCGCAATATGAATACAGGGTGTGTTAAAATATAAAATTTTCAGGAACTGTTTTATTTTTAATCTTCATTTTTACAAACTAAATAAAAGACGGTTTATGAGATTAAATTAAATACATTTTGGTACTTTAGTAGCTTACTTATTTACAACTAAGTATAATAAAATCAATACATGTCGAAGACTCGACTTTCATAGTAAAATTTTCTTACAACATTCTTTTAAATTAAATGTACACACTAGCTTCCGTCCGTGACACCGTTCGCGTGGAATTAAATAAAAACAAAATTAACTAACTAGCTTATATGTTTTACCTAAACTCTACATCTATACCAAATTTAATTGATCTACAAAGTATGGGAATAGAGATTTGCTATATAAATAAAATAAACAAAAGAAATAAATTAACTGACATGATAAAAAAAATATTTGAAAAATAAAAATCTCAAACACTCCGTATATAGCAATAATGCAGAGTGCAGACTTCTTTGTGTCGTATCATTTGAATACAGTCTGTAGGGTCCCGTTCTCTGATGTTACATCATTTGCCTTTAATTACGGTAGGGGGGTGCAATGGGGTGCGAAGGTAACATCACCACTTTCATTTTCATACAACGAGAAAGTGGGAAAAGTATACTACATAACTACGCATACATTAGCGATGATCCATTAAAAATCGCATTTATAAGTTTTTAAAACAAATTTTAATATTAGAGTAACATTAACTACCGCATTTACGGCGAAAAACTGAAACAAATCATAAATACTTCGCGTTGCAAGCGTCGGTTACAAGCTGATAGACGTCAATATTTGTAAAGAATGTGGACAAGCGTCGCCTTATCATTTAAACGCTGTTGTACATTTAAACGAAAGTATAAAAGCGTCTTTAATTGCTCACTTAAAGCGTTCCTAAGTGCAGAAATCTAACGTAGGTTGGTAATTTAAAAACTAAGTAAAAAAAGTTTACACATTTAAACGTACATTTTGCAAGTATGAATACTATTGTAATATTTCATTTAACAAAAAACTCCCTTGGGATTACTTATTATTATGAGAAAGTTAGTATCACTTTATTCTAACTAAAATACATAATTCCAGAGCATTTGTAATACATACCGTATTTGTGTTTTACATTATATGTTAACTGTGAGAAAAGTAGAGTAATTTTTGAGAATGGTTATGTCTTGTAGAAATCAGACAAATTTCTGACGCAAATTTGTCTAAGGTCAAGATGAATGACGGTTTTAAAAAATAAATGAAATAGAGATTTATATTAAATCTAGTTATTATAAATGTAATAAACAAACACACTTAATCTTCAAGCTTGCAGGCCTTAGAGAGCAAACACACAGGCAAATCCGTTTTCACGCGTGAAAAGTACCCCCCGAAAGGGGGCGCTATTGTCGGTGGTTGTTTGCGGATTTCGGCCGGATAACAATGCCCGGCCGATACCCGGCTTTGTTTTCACTTATCCGGGAGTGCCCGGGTGCTCGTTACTCAAATCGCCCTTTGCGCTGCGTTTCGCCCGGTTATTGTTCTTATGCAGATTTGTTTTTGAAGAAGTGAACCGTGTGGACGGTGAGAATTATACCGAATATTCGATACTGCATCAGAATAGACCCCCAACGGGAAAATTAACTCAACCGTCCAGAGACTTATATATCGTACAGAATTTGAAAGGTTGTTCAATAAATCATAATAAGAGCGCGCACACCGTTGACTAAACTATCGCACAACTATTTAGTCGCGCTTAGATTCCTATGAGCTCATATGCACACTACTCGATTTTAAGTTGTGCAACAATCAATCGACAATCGCACAACAGTTGTGCGATTATTTAGTCGAAGGTGTGCGCCCGCTCTATCATTATAAACGCGAAAGTGGAGATGGATTTGAACGGATCAATAGATCTCGCTGAAAAGAACAGACTTAAAACATAGCCTGGAAGAACACATAGGTTACTAAGGTTTTTAGTTTCTCGCGGCAGAACCGGGGGCGACAGCTACTATTTCTAAATTTGTAACACTTAATTAATGAGTTGTCGAAAAACAAAAAGAATAGCATCGATATTGTTTAGTCTAGAACTAGATAAACAACCAAAAAAATTAACTTTTTTACGTTTTATTTTCTAAAAGCTCTTTCCTTTAAGTCTATCTCGTAAATATGGAAGGCAAGGAAAGTAACTATACTATAAGTCTATTGTAATCAAATTTCCTTCGCTCACCACAAAAGCCAACAAATCGTCGAGTCGAGAAACAGTGCACAACACAAAGCCTTTTAAACAGTTACTTTTCTCTTGTTTCCATCAGGAAAAATCTTTAAAGCAATAAATTACATTTTTGTTATAACCACAATGGTAATAAAGATATATTAAACTAGCTGTTTCTCGCGACATCACCCGCGTGAAATTAAGAAAATATATATGTTACTCACAGATAAATTACCTTTCTAACGGTGAAAGAATTTTTAAAATCGGCCCA
This sequence comes from Papilio protenor, assembly GCA_029286645.1. Lineage (NCBI taxonomy): Eukaryota > Metazoa > Arthropoda > Insecta > Lepidoptera > Papilionidae > Papilio > Papilio protenor. The sequence goes on along the minus strand of JAGSMZ010000072.1, from coordinate 52,434 downwards.
TTAGTTTTTGAGTTATTTCAATACATACAAAAATACAAATCTTTCCTATTTATAATATTAGTATAGATAACTGTAGGTAACTATGATCTGTTGATTTTAAGAGAATTTGAGGTTATATAAAGGCAAAAATATATTACACATACAGCCACTGAACACATATAACCAAAACATTTGAAAAACGGGCCTGTCCTAAGATAATGTAAATTGTCTGATAACAACGTGCAAAATATGTGATGGAAATATCGGATTTTGTTACCTTATCTGACAGTGACGTCATTTTTAAGTTATCTGAGCCTCTATCACCCAGTAGTGGGATAGGCCCTAAAAGTATTAAAATAGTTTGCTCCAAATGAATGCTTCTACATAGTACATAGTTGTATATATTTTGGAATTAAAGTAAGGTGTTTAGTAGAAATTCTTAGCACGTACCTCTGAGGTCATTAATGACTCGTAAGCAGCCGCTATTGCTCACTTTATTACATGTTTGCGAGTTTTACTTCGCTGTGAATATTTTATATAACTACGTCTACGGAATACCAGCTAATGATTGTCTATTTAATTGTATATATATGTTTAAGTTTTATAGTGAGCGTCGGTGGCTCAGTGGTTTAAGCACTTGACTTGTAATCTACAGGTCTTGGGTTCGAATCCCGCCGCCATGCACCAATGTGATGTTCGATTTTTCGGATTTTCATATGTACATAATTTACCCGACGTTCTTACGGTGAAGGAAAATATCGTGATGCAACCTGTACATATCAGCGAAGAAATTCAAAGATATGTGTGAAGTCAACCAACCCGCACTTGGCCAGCGTGGTTGACTATGGCCTAGTCACCCTAACTTTAGGGTAGGATCCGAGCCCCTCGGTGGGGACGTATAGTGAGCTGGTGATGATGATATGTTTAAGGAATCTGTAGGAATAAAAGTTTGAAAACCCGCTAAATACGCTCATTTTTTTGACAGTTGTAATTTAACTCTAAAGACAATTTTATTAACAGTTATAATCTTGCCCATACACACTTAGTTTTAACTAGACAGTGCCAATGTTGAGTTAAAACTGTAAGAACTGGACGTATGCAGCATGTTTAAAACGATATGAAAATATCGTGAATATTGATGGCGTAATTTTAATCTTACCAATATTATAAATATGAAAGTTTAGATGGATGGATGGATGGACCTTTGTTAGAGTTTTGTAGCTTAAACGGCTGAACGGATTTCGATGAAATTTGGTACAGATGTAGAGGATAGTCTGGAAGAACACATAGGCTACTCACTTTTGTTTTTTTTAATTCCACGCGGACGGACTCGCGGGCGAAGGCTAGTTAATTTGTAAATATAACATTCTTAAATGCTGTATAATAAAAAAAATAAGAGCATTACATATAGAACTAACATAGAAACTTCTACAGCAAAATACTTATTGTAAAACCTTAATAGACTGTTTAAAAAAAGGGAATTATAAATGGCGGCCATACTCATCAGGGCCGCTGCGTTCGGTAATTGAAATCGTCTGCCAGTAGAAGAATAGAGTTTGCAAATGAAAATATAAAAGCTGCAACATTTCTAATTCAGTTCGTAAAAAGAGGTGCCAATTTAGCTCGCAAATTGCTTTTTTAAACATTAATATATTCTGCGGTATGTGAAACAATTTTAAAAGAAGTTAAGTTCTTTTCTCATCGTCTTGTCAATAAAAGGAATAAATTAAATTAAATTATTATATGCATATCAAATAACAAGCAATAATATCAAGTTGTTTAATAGACTAAAATTTTATTTTATTTTTGTGATCTTATTTGTTACTATTTTCCTTTGGATAATAAAAATTACTTGATAGTTATAGTACTATGTTGCCCGTGATTTCTTTCGTTCGATACTAAAAATGTGTTCTTCCAGAATGTTTTACATCTGTGCCAAATTTCATCGATATCCGTTCATCCGTTCAAAGGTACCTTCTATTAAACATCCATACATCCATCTAAAATTTAGCATTTACAATATTAAGGGCATGTCCCACCACTGGCTGATAGACTCAGATAGCTTAAAAATGAAATCACTGTCAGATAAGGTAACATCATCATCATCATCATCATCATCATCTCCCCTGCCTTATCCTACTCCCGTAGGGTCGGCGCACCAGGTTTTCGTCCTCCAAAGCACTCTATCATCCGTCATCTCAGTCATCACTCCCTTCTTGATCATGTCACCTTTCACGCAATCCATCCATCTCTTTCTAGGTCTACCTCTACCGGTGTACCCCTCCACATTCATAAGTAACGTCCGTCTTGTTACATGCGATTCATCCCTTCTCATAACATGCCCATACCACTCTAACCTTTTACTCCTTATTTTCTCAACCACTGGGGCTACTCTCAAACTTCCTCTAATATACTCATTTCGTATCTTATCCAATCGTGTCAGATAAGGTAACAAAATCCGATATTTCCATCACATATTTTACACGTTGAATTGTTATCAGACAATTTACAATTTGGTGGGACAGGCCCTAAGTATTAAATAAGATAGTGACAAGCGTGGAAAAGAATAATAAAATGAGATAGTCCATTTAATTCTACGACATAGATGCCATCCCCCAGTCAGCCAGTCGGGGGCGAAAGCGGCGTAAAAATGCAAATAACTATCTCCAGCCTGTTGTTATTCAGGGCAGAGACGATATTGACAGCATTCCCCTGGCTGCGGGAATTCCCGCGTTCCTCTGGTCAATGCCTAAATAAGTCGTTTGCGTCATTATTACGTCACTGGGATAGGGTGGTACACACAATTATCGATATATCGTCGATAGATTGCACAACTGCCGTTAATTGTTCACTAAGGGAAACTTTAAGTGTAGATTAGGGCAGATAGTCTAGTTCTTTTTCGCGTAGTGAAATTAAATATAAACATAATTTAGATGTGATTTTATGGTGTGGTATTGATTGAAATTTTAGTAATTTATGCCAATTTCTTAAGATGTCATGATTTAAAATAAATTTGATTTAAATATAGTTTATTCTGGTTACCATAGAAATAATGTGTATAACAAGGTTCACTTGTGTACATGTATCATATCGCAATCTATGAGTTTATTACTTTACACGGAAATCGCTTATAACAACCGCAAAGTATACAACTCTATAAGCACTTGAAAGCTCTAATAACTCAATTGGAATAGTGTTGTGGTTCATGCTTAAAAATTATCGATAAAATTAGAATTTTTATGCCTAAAATTAAAATTAACATAAGAAACTAAATAAGTCGCACATATTTAAACCCTGAAAACTAACAAAAACTTGTTATTGTTAGTTTTCAACTGAACAAGTTACAATAACCTACAACGTTCTTACCCAATGACTATGCATTTCAAGTTTTCAACTACTAAAGGGATTTACTAAATAAATGTATTAAATCGAAACTGTTCTAGAAGAGTGTTAGTCTTAGAGGAAGACGTAAGAACGTATGGATGAATTGTGGTAAAGAGGATATGTTTAAGAAAGGAGTGGATTCAGATATGACCGCTGATAGAGATGTATGGAAGAGCACTGTGCCGACCCTCCATAAGGGATAAGGGCAAGTTGTTGATGACTTTTGATGAGGATTTTCTTTTTTTTCTTAATATTTTTTAACGTAGAACAAGTCACGTTAAGAACTTACACTTTTATTTAACACTTTCCTTAGTTTGAAGATACGTTTGCATGTAAATTAAAAGTCATGTCTTATGTGAACCTCAGTTTGGTACAATACAACATAGCGTGTTCTAACTGGGACGTTTCATTTAAGTGTATCAGAAACGAATGTGCACTTTGGAGTGCATTAAAAATTTAATGATTCAATCGTTATTCCGGGAAACGATTCAATTGTTTTGATGGCGTTCGATTACCACTACTAACGGTAGTCGATTTAGTCGAATAGCATTGTTCGATATAGAAAAGAGCATGTAAACAGTTTCACAGTTGTAGACGGTAGCGACATCTCTCGCCCGGTGCATTACCACACAGAAGATAGGTGTCAAGTAGTAATTCCGCGCTTCGTCTGATGTGTCAGAGGCCTCATTTTAGTCTCTTTCCCTTCCCACCTTTTACTTATAAGGAAAGGATTGAAAGTGGAAGTGGATTTGACGTATAGGAAGAAGGAAATACCCTTTTTTTGTGCGTTTTCTTTTTCTATCAAGGATAGACAACGCATCTGTTATTGCAAATGATATAAAATACCCTGACCCCTTAACACAGATAGCGTTTAAAAATGTTTGTAATAATAAATCTATTAGTTTTTATTTCAAATAAATTGTACTGAATGTTCCAAGTATATCGTGTTAAGGGTAGCGTAGCGTGACTCTCATTGACCGCTAGATGGCGTGACTCGGCTTAATAGTTTGACACCGAAGTTTTCTTGTTCTTGCATTTTGATTGCATTTTCAAATGCTCGATGTAAGCTATAAAATTTAAATTTCTTTGAAATATAACCCGGTCATTGGGGTAATTTATAGCGAGTGTATATAATAAATACTACTGAATTACTATTTAATTGTTGTCATTCATTAAAGTGGTAAATAACACTTTAGTTTGCTTTCTTAATGAAACTTCGACTGATTTCAAGTTAGTAACTTATAGTTTGAAACTTGAGCAACCGGTATCTTAACATTATATGCTTTGAAGCTTTAAAACGAAGAACTTGAGTTAAAGTAAAAGAAAATACAGCACAGCATCAGACGTAGCGTTATGAATCACAATTGACATTTGACGTCATGTGTCATCAGAATTTTTTTTTTTTTGTAAAATTGACAAAAGTAACAACAATATGTTAAGAACTGAAGAGAATTCGGGGTAATGGACGATATAAAACCGTGCCTTTAAATCCGCCATTTTATACAAAAAGCATTGTTTTTACGATCGGTGTTTTCAATTAATAATATTAATTATTGTTTATTTTTTTGTCGTTCGTTGACGTAGGCACTTTCACGTTGAGCCCGTGATGACGAGCGGAACAACATTGTTTAGATTGCTTTCATCGATATTAATAATGGGACGATATAAAACCGTGCCTTTAAATCCGCCATTTTATACAAAAAGCATTGTTTTTACGATCGGTGTTTTCAATTAATAATATTAATTATTGTTTATTTTTCTATTTCAGAAATAAAACGTATCTTTATAAAATGATTTATGGAATACTAGCTTTCGCCCGCGACTACGCCCGCGTGGAATTAAAAAAAATTAAAGTGAGTAGCCTATGTGTTCTTCCAGACTATCCTCTACGTCTATACCAAATTTCATCGAAATCCTTTCAGCCGTTTAGGCTACACACTCTAACAAACATCCATCTAAACTTTCACATTTATTAAAAAAGATAATATTTATTTAGCAAAGCAAATAACAACATAATAAAAATCAAGAAATTCAAGTATTTTTAATGTATGTGTGTTCGTTTAGAGTATTTTCATTCGTAAAATAAAAGCATAAATAAAACGACAAATCCTCCCCGTCTACGATAATGTAAAACAAAATGTGCGTAAAATAAATACAACGTGAGCAATTGTTTTCGATAAAAATGTAATATTCGGTGCAAACGAACTGACGCCGGCCATGACAGTTGACAGAGGATTTGGCGGGAAAGGCGTGAAGCGTCTTCGTCCGAAAAATTGTTTATTTTTTTGTCGTTCGTTGACGTAGGCACTTTCACGTTGAGCCCGTGATGACGAGCGGAACAACATTGTTTAGATTGCTTTCATCGATATTAATAATGGAAAGAATATATTTTTTTGTAAAATTGACAAAAGTAACAACAATATGTTAAGAACTGAAGAGAATTCGGGGTAATGGACGATATAAAACCGTGACTTTAAATTCGCCATTTTATACATAAAAGCATGATTTTACGATCGGTATTTTCAATTAATAATAGTAATTATTGTTTATTTTTCTATTTCAGTAATAAAACGTATCTTTATAAAATTATTTATGGAATACTAGCTTTCGCTCGCGACTCCGTCCGCGTAGAATTAAAAAAATAAAGTGAGTAGCCTACGTGTTCTTCCAGACTATCCTCTACGTCTATACCAAATTTCATCGAAATCATTTCAGCCGTTTAGGCTACACACTCTAACAAACATCCATCTAAACTTTCACATTTATAATATTAGTATGAAGTATGATTGCACTAAAATACGTGTAAAATCAAGCGCACATTTCACGAACGATCAAATCCTAAGTCAAACCAACTATTTACCTATTTCAAACCCGGTATAAGGTTTAGTACGTTGTAAACTAACAAACTGAACCTATCAAAGGCAAGACATCAGTGGTCAAGCCAAAGGCTAGCTTGAGTCAATATTTGACTAAGTTAAACAGCTGTGTTCAAAGGAACCGAACAACGTTCGTGGGGGAAATTATTAACGATCATTCAGTGATCCAAGTTATTACATACGAGGTTAAGGAGAGGTTATGGTTACGTAAATGCTTTTGATTCTATATAACGTACATGTTATAATATATCTATACTAATATTATAAAGAGGAAAACTTTGTATTTTTGTATTTTTGTATGTATTGAAATAACTCAAAAACTACTGGGCCGATTTTAAAAATTCTTTCACCATCAGAAAGGTAATTTATCTGCGAGTAACATAGGCTATATTTTATTATTACTAATGTTTAGGAACTATTAATAAAAAGCGTGTTTCTGGACGCCGGCGTTAAAAATTCACTAAACTTTAACTTTTCTCGGCTTATGCTGCCTAAACCGTTAGAGGTATATAAAAATGATGTATGAAAGAATTGTAGATCTTAAAAAGTTCTACAGAAAAGTGCGCGATAGCATATATCTATCTTTAACGGTTTTCTTACAATAACCACTTTTTGTTTACAAAATGAATTAAAAATCCTACGCTATTTGCAGCGTTCTTTTATTGGTTTCAATATTAATCCTTATCCAAATAAATGCGTTTGTTATCAGGAGAATTTAATGTAGAATAAAATTGTCCTTTACAGTAATTAAATTGGACTAATAGTTTAGAAGATATCGCGAACACAAACAATAAGGGTAATCGAAAAATCAGCTTACAAGCTACCGGGCTTAGAAATTTGGAATCTTGCATCGGTAGATTTCTGTTATTACATAGATTACTACTAAGTTAATACTTTTGGTAATAGGTTGAAAAAAAAGGGCGAATGTAATAGGTTATATTTGTAATTTCACGCGGGCGAAGTCGCGAGCAACGGCTCGTTCTATATAACATACTAACAGTGGTAGAGCCCGCTTTAACATCTTCACACGATGGGTCGGCTCGCCCGGTGCAATACCACGACCACACAGAAGACAGGCGTAAGGTGGAGCAAGGAGGAGGCCCAATTTTAGTCCCTTTCCTGTTCCACTCTTTTCTTATAAGGAAAGGATTGGATGGGAAAGTGGATTTGACGGTGGAGGATACGCATATGAAGGGAAAGCACCCACTTTCTGTGCGTCTCCTCCTCCGTCGATTTAGGGTACGCAACGCATCTGCAATTGCGGATGTCTATGGACAGCGGTCGCTTCGCCATACTGGCGGATTAAGATGGCCGCTCGCTCGTTTGCCTCCTTTTTGTATATAAAAAAAATCACTTTCTATTCTATACGGACGTTTTGTTTTGATGTGTAACAGTCGCATCTAGCGGTACGTTTGCTGGTTTCAAGTAACACGAACTGACTGCAACGCTGTGTAACATGTTACACCGCATAACGTCAGTACGCATTTTACATAACTTAAATATAGCAATAGAAATGATTGTGTTTTGTAGCCTTCTTACAAGAAATACTGATTTATATAACAACTAGCTGTTGCTCGCGACTTCGCCCGCGTGAAATTAAAAATAATAACACATATTACTCACAGATAAATTACCTTTTTAACGTTGATAGATTTTTTAAAATCCGTTCAGTAGTTTTTTAAATTTCAATACATACAAAAATATAAATCTACATTAATATATTAGATATATGAGTATATTACAATATTTAACAAACTTTTCGTTAGTTTCGCTTGATATTTTACATTAATTATTTTTCTTGGTAACGCTTAAAGTAACCTTAAAATGTTATTTAATTTTCCCTTTTAGTGTAGTATGGTAATAAATTTCGGCGGTAAAGTTGATTTTTCTATATCCTGTCTAGACGACTGTAACAGCCATCCTTCGGGATGTAATCTATTTCCACGAAATACTATTAAATAAATCCGGAATGAACTGTCTCTACAGTGACACATCCTAATGAGTTTCTTTTATAAAAATCGCATACTGAATAATTCATAATATTCACGCTACTAACATAGAAAGGAAGACAGAGATTATAGATTTTTTTTTTAAATACTAGTCGATTTTTGTTAATTTACTAATATTTGTATTAACCATTCCAACTAAGCTCTAGGCTTGTGCTAGGATATGGTTCACTACAATAGTCGAATGGCGGGATTCGAACCGTCGACCTCAAGATCGGTAGTCCGTACCCCAAACCATTAGGCTATTGGCGCTTAGTTTCATTCACCAGATAATTCTAAACATCTGTTAAATCGGATTTCTTTTCGTAAAATTAGACGTTTCGATAAAACATTTTAGTAAACATCCCCTTGTTTGTTAAATAAAGTTTAAAGTATAGTGCTTCTTTAACATAATTGCTTTTCCTAACACTGTTATAAGAAAATTGAACGAAGAAAAAATTAACCGTGCGTGTTAGAGCAAAAATTTTCATGCAACCTTGAATTCAAAGTGGCTTCAGAGAAATCGGCGCGCTGGTGTGTAAATGATTTATCCTTCTGCCTCCATTCTTCATATTCCTTTCCCTGCGGGCTAACTTGTATTAGGGGTGGGGGGGTTGTAGGGGGTGGAAGGGGAACTCCCGGATTGTTGATGGCGCGCTGTTAACTATTTCCATTGGCGAAATCGGTGTAATTCTTTGTTGAACGAAGTTTGTTTTCTGAACAGAAACCTTTTTTCATTTTTATTTTGACCTTTCATTGTTTATAACTTGATGTAATTACGAAATATGAATCTCTACACTATTAGACTGAAATCTATTTTCTCTGTAATAATTATATTTGTAATTTAAAACGTGGACTTAAAGTAGCCACCATAGAGTCTAATGTTTGTGACTTGCAGTCTTAAAGCGGGCTCACATCATTGACTAAACTATCGCACAACTGTGGTGCGATTGTCGATTGTTTCGCAGCCAATTCAACTGTTTAGTAGCACAACTAAAAATCTAGTAGTGTGCACCTCCATATAAGCTCATAGGAATCAAAGCGAGACTAAATAGTTGTGCGATATTTTAGTCAAAGGTGTGCGCGCTCTTAAAATCTTGGTTAATTTGGATGATTTTGGTATCTTTACATTCATATACTTATGTGTGTTAGTGTTACAGAGAGATTTTTGATTGATTTATGACTATTTAGATAACTATTGCTTAATGTAGATAATAAAAATGTTCGGCATATAAAAATATTATTCTGTTTTTTTAATCATTAAGGACCTGTCCCACCAAATTGTAAACTGTCTGATAACAATCCATCGTGTAAAATGTGTGACAGTAACGACATTTTTAAGCTATCTGAGCCCCTATCAGCCAGTGGTGGGAAAGGCCCTAAATCTAGTATCTGAAATGACAGCTTTGCTTGTGTTTAATTAGTAAGCGTTTATTCTACATTGTCTTCTGAAATAAAAATATAATTTATGCGTCGGCTGCGTTTACACGCCTCATTACTTGTTAAGCCTGGATTTCTCTCCCGCTGTGTAATACAATTAGTGACCTTTCGGCTTTTCCCGCCATTATTTATTTTAAAAGACATAATGAGGTTAACCTTTATAACAGGACATGTTAGTTATTAAATCATTTCTTGTCAATTTCATGTAAAATATTCTATATATGTTATTTCGTTGCATAACACACATTGACGTCATTTTTAAGCTATCTGAGCCTCTATCAGCCAATGGTGGGACAGGCTATTAGAATTACAAATTTATTTGGATATGTTGCGTATTAATACTATTACTATTTAATAATAAATTCCCTATTGTAATAAACTCCTAAAAATAACAACGTTTCTAGTTAACATATTATAAATTTGTGGATATTTTTTCCAAATGGCTTTTTCATACCTCAATACAAGATAGCAGCGAACCGAAAAAACCTACAATGGTGCGTGGCGAATAAAAATAATAAATGCGCAATTCTTTAAGCAGGGCTGTAAAACTGTCGGTCGCAGTCGTGCCCTTGAGCTCCGACCTACCTACGGGTTTAGAAGCCCTGGCGTGTTTGCGATTGATGGCGCGTCAGGGGAGGCAAATTATTAGAATGATGTTTTTAGCCTGTTTATGATTAGGTCAGCTGGGAATTGTCATTATAATTAACAACTTCGTACGTTGCATGAAAACACAGTCGAGGAAATAAATTTCCTACCCAGTGCAAATGTAATTATGCCTTTTAAAGCAATTCCGTCGAAAACTTTCATAGTATACATAGAGCCCATCGATTGGAAAACATTTCGAGGTGTTACATTAACGGTTTTATTTGAAAAATAACATAAGCTCTTTAATATAGAATTTTAATCAACTCTACTGTACTATTTATTCGTATAAAAATATATATTAATTGTAAGCTTGCCCCGAATTTTTACAATCATTTGTCAAAGTCAAGCAGGCTAGGTATGTTTCATTTGAGAACAAATGATATATGTATTTTGAAACACGCTACTCCTTGTTACAATCCCTGGACAATAAGCATTTTATGGAATTTTGATGTATAGATAACTAGTTTTCGCCCGCGGCTTTGTCCGCTTGGAATTTAAAAAAAAAAAGTATTATGTGTTCTTCCAGAACGGCGGCAAACTCTAACAAACATCCATACATCTAAACTTTTGCATTTACAATAGTAAGATGTCTAATTTGTAATCTATACTAATATAATAAAGCGTAAACACACACTTCTTTGTTTCCTAAGATATCAGCAATCACGGCATATTTTTGAATAATTCTTTCTTTAACGAAAAGCCCTACACTTAAGTCACGCTTTAGGCTATATATTTTCACGCCATTAAACTTAGGGGGTAAATATTTTGGATAAAAACCCTAATGTGGGAAAGAGACCATAAGGTGCTGCCAACATCAAGGAAGCAGGATTGTCAAGGTTTGTAATGTCATGTCATTTTGACATTTGCTATTGATAATTTGACAAATGTAATCAATAAAATAAAATTTTCATAATTTCATGTGGATGAAGCCGCACGGGAACAGCTAGTGTTTGATATAACTTAATAAATTTTCTTTTAACATTTACTAATAGAAAATCAGGTAGTGTTAAATGTGCGTAATTTTACAGATTTTTTTTTTGTTTTTAATTTCGTCTTTTTAGTGTAACATGTTTTTGACCGACTTCCCAAAAGAAGGAGGTACTCAATTCGTCTGTATGTTTTTTTTTAATTTTTTTTATGTGTGTTACGGCATAATTTGCAACAGAGTGTACACTTTTTCAGTCCGTAATTGAAGACTGATGTCAAACCAAAACGAACAATTACCGTTGCTGGATTTCCTTTTCTCGTAGATTTTAAGAATAATCTTTACCTACACTAAATTGAATTTTCTAACCCTAAATAAACAAATGGATAAATTTTCAATTACCCAGTTAGTTTTTAACTCATTTGTCCTCTGAAAGCTAGTTAAAAGGTTAATTCATTTCCGTGCTTTGTCCGGACAAAGTCAACAAACGCTTTTTCCAACTTAAACGGTTAATTGGTTTAAAGTTTACTGCGGAAGTTTTTTTTTTTTAATTCAATTTTTCCTTTTTTCTTGTAATCAGATTGACAAACGATTGCAAAATTTAGTTTCCACTGAAAATAATAAAACATACAGTCAAAATATGAGGAAAATAGTACGAATAGTACGAAATATTTGCCTATAAATTGGTAAGGTAACTTGCAATAACAGTTTATCTATACTAACATTATAAAGAGAAAAGATTTGGATTGTATGTATTGAAATAACTCAAAAACTACTGGACCGATTTTGAATTCTATCACCGTTAAAAAGCTACGTTATCAGTGAGTAACATAGGCTATGTTTTATTTTTATTTTACAAATTCGGGTGAAGTCGCAAGCAGCAGCTAGTTAATAAATAAAATAAAACATAGTTATGACGCCATTGTGAATGTAGCCTTTGAGGCTTTGTAGGCCTTCTGTAGGCTACATTTTTTTTTATTTTTTTTTAATCAAAACTGGATCGTAAAACAAACTCGTAAACTATCGCCAGTGACCCACAAAAAGTGGCGCTTGAAAATTTAAATTTTCTAACCCTAAATAAACAAATGGATAAATTTTCAATTACCCAGTTAGTTTTTAACTCATTTGTCCTCTGAAAGCTACTTAAAAGGTTAATTCATTTCCGTGCTTTGTCCGGACAAAGTCAACAAACGCTTTTTCCAACTTAAACGGTTAATTGGTTTAAAGTTTACTGCGGAAGTTTTTTTTTTTTATAAATTCGGGCGAAGTCGCAAGCAGCAGCTAGTTAATAAATAAAATAAAACATAGTTATGACGCCATTGTGAATGTAGCTTTTAAATAATAATGGTTTAATCAAAACTGGATCGTAAAACAAACTCGTAAACTATCGCCAGTGACCCACAAAAAGTGGCGCTTGAAAATTTAAATTTTCTAACCCTAAATAAACAAATGGATAAATTTTCAATTACCCAGTTAGTTTTTAACTCATTTGTCCTCTGAAAGCTACTTAAAAGGTTAATTCATTTCCGTGCTTTGTCCGGACAAAGTCAACAAACGCTTTTTCCAACTTAAACGGTTAATTGGTTTAAAGTTTACTGCGGAAGTTTTTTTTTTTTATAAATTCGGGCGAAGTCGCAAGCAGCAGCTACTTAATAAATAAAATAAAACATAGTTATGACGCCATTGTGAATGTAGCTTTTAAATAATAATGGTTTAATCAAAACTGGATCGTAAAACAAACTCGTAAACTATCGCCAGTGACCCACAAAAGTGGCGCTTGAAAATTTAAATTTTATTACAGTACTAACATTTATATGAAGCCACTAGTGGCTATACTAAATATGCAATATGCACAAAATATTACAGTTTCAAAAAAAAAAAAAATTTTATTTTATTCATGACAACACTTCGTCTAAACTACATCCTATTCAAGATAACAGATGTACCATAATTTTAGAAATAAACAATAACATTATCCTATGAAACTTGTTTAAAACAATTGTTCATTTTTCCTTACAGGAGGTCAGATAGGAGACTCTAAATATAATTCAGGGATATAAACTACCAACTTAAAATTATAATTACATAACTTTTGACCTTGACTTCGTCCACGCGGAATTAAAACAAATCATATTATCATAATATTATAAATGTGAATGTTTAGATGGATGGATGGATGTTTGTTTGAGTTCGTAGTCTAAACGGCTGAACGGATCTCGATGAAATTTGGGATAGACGTAGAGGATCGTCTGCAAGAACACATAGGCTACTTACTTTTGTTTTTTTAAATTCCACGCGGACGAAGTCGCGGGCGAAAGCTAGTATAAAATAAGTAGTCTATGTATTCTTTCAGATTATTCTACATGTATGCCAAATTTAATCGAAATCTGTTCTGTAGATATTAATAGACATGCATATATCCAAATTTTTCGCATTTATAATATGTACTATACGTACTGTATATACGAGTATTATAAAGCGCTATAGTACATACTAATTTCATGTGAATCATAGGTAAATGGAGTGAAGACTCCATATAATAATATACTTTTTAAACAACAAATTTGCATACTTTAAGATAACAAGACCTTACTTTGGTCTGTGTGTGACTGAGTGTTTCGCTACATTAAATTTAGCATCGAGTTTTGATTCTCGGAGGGCAAAACTGTGCAAAGTTCAGACAGTTTCTGAACTCGAAAGATGGATTGTGCTTTGGCTTTCTGTTAAGTACTTTCATAAATAGAAGTGCGCTAACTTGAACATCGACAGATAAGATAAAGTTTACGACTTTATTTCAATACGTCCATTAAAATTAAATGTACTATATTTGTTAATCGATTTATACGATTTATATAAAATAATTTCTTTTCGTAATTCAACGTACTATTATCTATACTATCTATACTAATATTATAAAGAGAAAAGATTTGTATTTTTGTATGTATTGAAATAACTCAAAAACTACTGGGCCGATTTTATAAATTCTTTCATCTTTGTAGTAACATAGGCTATATTTTGTTATTTCACGCGGGCGAAGTCACGAGCAACAGTTAGTCATATATATAAATATGAAAGTTTAGATGGATAGATGTTAGATTTTGTAGCCTAAACGCCTCAACGGATTTTAATGAAATTTGGTATAGATGTGGCGAATAGTCTGGAAGAACGTATAGGCTTACTCAATTTTATTTTTTTAACTCAACGCGGACAGAGTCGCGGTCGAAAGCTAGTTTTACATGATACAGGATTACAGCTTTATTCTTTTTAATTACCTTGTATTTTCAAGTGTAAATTGTTCCATAAAACGTACTAGAATGATATACTACTAAACTAAATAAGTTTTTTATAGCTTTAATAAAAGGCGGAGTAACGCTTGCGGGCTTCGCTTATGATTTTATTTTACGGTCTGTGTATGATTAATATAATAACGTCTAAGTAGACCTAAGTTATTTCGTTTTATTTTATTAACATAACCTACAATGGACCTAACATGCAAATGGGCCTAAAGAACAGACAAATCTCATACAAACATCGATGAGCGGGCGCACACCTTTGACTAAACTATCGCACAACCGTTGTACGATTGTCGGTTGTCGATTGTTTCGCAACATTCAACTGTTTAGTTGCACAACTAAAAATCAAGTAGTGTGCGCAACTCCATTTAAGCTCATAGGAATCAAAGCGAGACTAAACAGTTGTGCGATAGTTTAGTTTCAGGTGTGCGCTCTAATAAAAATGTAATACAACAAAGTAATTAGTAAAATTCATTACAATAAATCATACTAATATTGTTAATATGAAAGTTAAGATGGATGGATGGATAATTGTTAGAGTTTGTAGCCTAAACGGCTGAACGGATTTCGATGAAATTTAGTATAGATGTAAAGGATAGTCTGAAAGAACACATAGGCTACTTTTGTTTTTTTTTTTCAATTTGAGTCGCGGGCGAAAGCTAGTTATTAACTAAACGTTAAGTCAAATCACACGAGTATTTGTTTTACGTTTAAAAATGTTCAAGTACAAACAAATTGTTCATATATCATTATTCACTTTTGTACAAATTCGAACAGGTTCCTGTCAATTTCAGGTGCGTCCCGCTGTAAACGGAGTTGTTAAATTTAAAATTTACAGACACATTGTCTGCGTTCTCGAATAAATAAATTATAGTGAAATACATTTTCTTTTAGTGTTCATATTTTCTATCGTAAATGTTTTTATGATACTTGAATATTTCTTGTATAAAATTACTTCTATAAAAAGTATTAAGTAACAGCCGAATAGTGAAACGATATTTACATATGTAACTATTTAAATTTAGTTAAAATTTCGACATCTGTCAGCTTGTAATTAGCGCTTACAAAGCGAAGTGTTTATGATTCAGTATATTTGTTTACTAGCTGTTGCTCGCGACTGTGTCCACGTGGAATTAATAGTAAAAAACTTATATTACTCAGTGATGATGTAGCTTTTTAATGGTGAAGGAATTTTTGAAATCGGCCCAGTTTTCGATTATTTCAATGCATACAAAAATACAAATCTTTCCTCTTTATAATATTAGTATAGATTACTAGATTTTTTTTAATTTTGCGTCAATTAAGTTGTTAACATTTATTTCAGAAACGTTTTTCATTAGAAGTGTTTTTAAAGGTTACTTTGCAAACAAATTCATAACAATTAAAAGTTAACAGTAGTAAAAATTGAAGCTTTTGTAACATATCGTGTAATTCGTCCGAGCAAAAAAAATAGGTCAGTAGTTAATTTAAACCATAAATAGTAACAACTAAAGATTATAATCTAACTAGACTTTGACAAATGAACGGGAAACTCTTCTATTCGATTGTAATACGGTACAATTTTATGCAAATAGGCCGCTTTAATGCTAGGGTAAGGAAACCTAAATATTAGAGTTAAAAGATTGTCGATTGTTTCGCAGCCAATTCAACTGTTTAGTTGCACAATTAAAAATCGAGGAGTGTACCTCCATATAAGCTCACAGGAATGAAAGCGAGACTAAACAGTTGTGCGATAGATTAGTCAAAGGGCCGCTCTAAATCTTACTAATATTAGAAACGCGAAAGTTTAGATGGATGGATGTTTGTTAGAGTTTGTAGCCTAACTGCTGAACGGATCTTGATGAAATTTAGCACAGATATAAAACATGGTCTGGAAGACACATTGGCTTATTTTTGTTTTTAATTCCACGCGGTCGGAGTGGAGGCAAAGCTAGTAGTTAGCTTAGCTTATATTTTGTAAAATTGCATTAGTGTATAAACTAACTTTTTTAAACTGTATGTAAATTGTGGAGTGTGAATTTGATGTATTTTTATTAAGATATTTTTTAATTACTGACCTAAATCAATTTGTACTTTTAGGGCCTGTCCCACCATTGGCTGATAGAGGTTCAGATAGCTTAAAAATGTCGTCACTGTCAGATAAGGTAACAAAATCCGATATTTCCATCACATATTTACACGTTGGATTGTTATCAGACATTTTACAATTTGGTAGGACAGGCCCTAAATGAAAGTTTAACGTTGTAATGTAAGTATCGATTTACTATTTGATTTACCTACGTCAAAACGTGGTTGTTTCCCTAATTCCCTATCATTTGCAAAATCTAAATTGAGTTTACTGAATTGTTTTGTACCGAAATTAAATCTCGAAAGTTAAACATTACCGCTACTGCTTTTAACTTAGTAAATTTTGATAAAGATCAGAGACTGAATAAAAAAGCGCTTGTTTCAGTTCCTTTTTAATTGTTATAAGAATAGAGTAATTAAGTTTCTTGACTTCTGCGTGTAAGGATTACTAAAAAAAGTGCAATTGATGAATCTCAGAGCGCACACCTGTGACTAAACTTCACACAACTGTTGTATTATTATCGATTGTTTCGCAGCCAATTCAACTGTTTAGTAGCACAACTAAAAATCGAGTAGTCTGCGAAACTCCATATAAGCTCATAGTAATCAAAGCGAGACTAAACAGTTGTGCGATAGATTAGTCAAAGGGCCGCTCTAAATCTTACTGATATTATAAACGTGAAAGTTTAGATGGATGGTTGTTAGAGTTTGTAGCCTAAACTGCTGAACGGATCTTGATGAAATTTAGCACAGATATAAAACATGGTCTGGAAGACACATTGGCTTATTTTGGTTTTTAATTCCACGCGGTCGGAGTGGAGGCAAAGCTAGTAGTTAGCTTAGCTTATATTTTGTAAAATTGCATTAGTGTATAAACTAACTTTTTTAAACTGTATGTAAATTGTGGAGTGTGAATTTGATGTACTTATTTTTATATATTTTTTAACTACTGACCTAAATTAATTTGTACTTTTAGGGCCTGTCCCACAACTGGCTGATAGAGGCTCAGATAGCTAAAAAATGTCGTCACTGTCAGATAAGGTAACAAAATCCGATATTTCCATCACATATTTACACGTTGGATTGTTATCAGACATTTTACAATTTGGTAGGACAGGCCCTAAATGAAACTTTGTAATGTGAATATCGATTTACTATTTGATTTACCTACGTCAAAACGTGGTAATTTCCCTAATTCCTTACCATTTGCAAAATCTAAATTGAGTTTACTGAATTGTTGTGTACCGAAATTAAATCTCGAAAGTTAAACATTACCGCTACTGCTTTTAACTTAGTAAATTTTGATAAAGATCAGAGACTGAATAAAAAAGCGCTTGTTTCAGTTCCTTTTTAATTGTTATAAGAATAGAGTAATTAAGTTTCTTGACTTCTGCGTGTAAGGATTACTAAAAAAAGTCCAATTGATGAATCTAAGAGCGCACACCTGTGACTAAACTGTCGCACAACTGTTGTATTATTATCGATTGTTTCGCAGCCAATTCAACTGTTTAGTAGCACAACTAAAAATCGAGTAGTCTGCGCACCTCCATATAAGCTCATAGGAATCGAAGGGAGATGAAACAGTGTGTGATAGTTTAGTCAAAGGTGTGTACGCACTCTAAAGATAAATTTACACTGCGCAAAAAACAGCTGTACCATTACATTTTTTTTAAATTTAATAATTATGTAAAAATCTTCCAGCAATAAAAAATCACAATGAGCTTGAAGTATACGAATTAAAAATTGTCGGTTCTTGTTTAATATGTGCCGCTTTTCAATTTCATTTATGTCAAAATGTTATTTGTATTCTGTATACGGGGTTAAAACAATCAAGCAATTTCCTTAGCACGAATGGATACTATTATAATTTTAATCTTTTACATTTCATGGTACTGAACATGTTTTTGCTGAGAGTTTACACTGTCATTAAACATGTGTGTACAATTATTGCATTGTACATTCATACACACGCACACATGCAAACACACACCAACTTAATTTTAACATATAGGTAATATATCTCTTTAAATTTAGCAACTAACTGTTAATAAAATTTGATAATGGATAAGAGAAGGTCCTGTCTCCTGAAACACAGTGAATTAGTTCAGGAGACAGATCCACAATTAATTTGAAAATGTTTTTTTTGTCCAATAAAGAGTCTTTATTTATTTTATTTTATTGCCAGCTCTCTAATTTCTTTTAAAGAAATAAAGACAAAAATATGTTTTAATCTCATCTCACGACAATACATAACGTTTTTCTTCACCGTAGGAAAAATGTACATATGAAATTCGAAAAATACATTTTGGGATTCGAACCCATGACCTATAGATTACAAATCAAGTGTTTAATCCTTGAGTAACCTCCTCTCTCGTTCTCGACAATATCGAATAAGTGCGTGCGCAGATCTGAAACTAAGCTATCTCACAACTGTTTAGTCTCGCAATTCCTATAAGCTTATACAGAGCGCGCAAACTACTAGATTGTTAGTTATGCAACTAAACATTTGAATAGCGAAACAATCGTCGCAAAACAGTTGAGCGATAGGTTAGTTTCAGGTGTGCTCACGCTCTAAAGGCATATTACTGTCCACTTTAAATGTGTATTTAAAATCACTTAGTAAACTATATTTTATACAAGCTTTCGCCCGCGACTCCGTCCGCGTGGAATTAAAGAAATCAAAAGTGAGTAGCCTATGTGTTCTTCCAGAATATCCTCTACATCTATACCAAATTTCATCGAAATTCGTTCAGCCGTTTAGGCTACAAACTCTAACAAACATCCATCTAAACTTTCGCATTTATAATATTTGTATGATGTTAACACTAAAGGTATTTGTAAACCAAGCAAGCAACAAAGACAAAGTGTACACCGAACAAATGTTTCGATTATTTAACATAATAGAGTCAACGCTAGTCAAACCACAACACTGCGAAATGTGGACTACCATAAACAATGATTAATTGAATTCCAATACTAAACATGCTAACAATACTGGCATTACGAGTATATTTCAATTAATAGTTAAATTTAGTTAACAACAAACTCAATTACGTTTAATACTTAATTTTTCAAAATTTTATTTAATAGTTATAATATCTTTATTGCGAAATTGAATGACCCTCAAATTATCTTCTATATGTATCTAAATAAGGAGTAAAAGGTTAGAGTGGTATGGGCATGTTATGAGAAGGGATGAATCGCATGTAATAAGAAGGACGTTAGTTATGAATGTGGAGGGGTACACCGGTAGAGGTAGACCTAGAAAGAGTTGGATGGATTGCGTGAAAGGTGACATGATCAAGAAGGGAGTGATGACTGAGATGACGGATGATAGAGTTATTTGGAGGACGAAAATCTGGTGCGCCGACCCTACGGGAGTAGGATAAGGCAAGGGAGATGATGATATATCTATACATATCATAAAAATGGAGTGTTTGTAATATCAAAAGAAAAATTCCAGATTTCGGGAAGATGATGTATTTGCGTTGCTGATAACGAAAAAAGCATTTAAAATATTTTTGTCTGTCTGTCTGTCCGCAAGCCGCGTTTGTCCCGGGCAATCTCCGAAACGGCTGGGCCGATTTCATCCGGACTTACACTGAAGGGTTGTTTAGCTGACATAGATTAATATTGCGTAGACAAAGTCCCGTGAAACAGGTAGTATTTAATACAATCGAAATATCAAACATGTAACTAATTTAGTATATAACTGCTAATTAAACCCGGGATCGCATTCAATTATCGTCATGTGTTATAATAAAATTAACACGATTGCTAATTTAAATAATCCAATTATTAACTTCAACGTGTTTAAAGCTGTCATTGAAACTTAAACGATTAGTTACTGTGATTTTTCATTTATTCCCTTGTATATAGATATCCCTTTTATTATTTAAGAAAAAAACAGAGAACGCAATACATTTTAGGATAGGTCTTCTAGAAAATATCTCTATAATCGAAAAATATATGGTAATTGCGACAATTGTCCCTATTTCCTGGAATCATTTCTTGTTCTTTAAAGTAACATAAAACAATTTCAGTAAACCTTTATCTAAACTAATATTATAAAGAGGAAAGATTTGTATTTTTGTATGTATTGAAATAACTCAAAAACTAGTGCTCCGATTTTAAAAATTCTTTCACCGTTAGAAAGGTAATTAATCTATGAGTAACATAGGCTATATTTTTTAATTTCACGCGGGCGAAGTCGCGAGCAACAGCTAGTTTTTTTTTAATAAAAATGCAAGTATGACGCCGTTATTAAACCTAGATATTTTTGTATTCCATAGGATTCATAATTAATGTTTTAAGTAAATCCACAATAAATTGGTTGAAAAAATAGGTTATTGTATTGAATGCAACGAGCTGGCTAATTGTTTCATTGTTCGGTTAAAATTTAATTAAAACGCGATCGTATCCAATTTATGTAATTTCATTTCGGCCTCATTTACTTCTGGTAAATGATAAAATAAAAACATGTAAACAAGTGGTTCACATCACTATTTAAATGTAAAAAAGTTCTAAACATAACTAGTTAATAAGAAATTTTTAGCTTCATAAAGTAAATTTATCTTTATGTACCCAAAATTAGTTTAGCAACGTATGATTTTCTTACAAATTCTAGTGCGTTTATTTGTATCTATACTTCTATACTAATATAATAAAGCGTAAACACACACTTCTTTGTTGTTTAAGATGTCAGCAATTACAGCATATTTTTGAATAATTCGTTTTTTAATAAAAAGCCCTACACTTACGTCATGCTGTAGGCTATATATTTTCACGCCATTAAACTTAGGGGGTAAATATTTTGGATAAAAACCTAAATGTGGGAAAGAGACCATAAATTGCTGCCAACATCAAGAAAGAAAGATTGCTAAAGTTTGTCATGTCATGTCATTTTGACATTTGCTGTTGATAATTTGACAAATGTAAATAATAAAATAAAGTTTTTACAATTTCACGCGGATGAATCCGCACGCGAATAGCTAGTCTTTACATAATTGTAAGTAATTGTAGAAAGATATACTCGTATTACACCAACTTCTATATTCTTCTGTAAGTCATTTTATCTGGACGATTTTACATTTAATTTTGTTAACGGATATGTCAACAGCAGAAATCAGCAGAGATTGGATATGTCGGTTGTTTAATTAATATCGCGGATGAAAACATTTTAACTGACTGCTCGATTAAATTCACTGATCGAGGCTTTAACTGGCAAAAATATTAAACGTGTTATTGTCAAACATATTTAAGACTAGCTGTTGCTCGCGACTTCGCCCGCGTGAAACGATGACGAAAGTTCAAGGTCAACGCTTAAAACTTTTGTTGTCTTTTTTTTTATAATATAAGGTGGCAAACGAGCAAGCGGCCACCTGAATCCGCCAAAATGGCGAAGCGATAGCTGCCCATAGACATTCGCAATAGCGGATGCGTTGCCTACCCTTAATCGACGGAGGAGGAGACGCACATAAAGAGGATATTTCCTCTTCCTATGCGTCCCCTCCACCGTCAAATCCACGTTCCCGTTCCATCCTATTCTTATGAGAAAAAGGGTGGGAAGGAAAATGGACTTATGTTGGGCCACCGGCACCACACTCATCAGACGAAACGCGGAATTGCGTCCACTTCACGCCTGTTTTCTGTGTGATCGTGGTATTGCACCGGGCGAGCCGACCCATTCGTGCGAACATGTTAAAGCGGGCTCTACCACTGTCTATATACGAGTATATACTAATCTATATCTATACTAATATTATAAAGAAGAAAGATTTGTATTTTTGGATTTTAGTATTTATTGAAATAACTCAAAAACTACTGGGCCGATTTCAAAAATTCTTTCACCAATAAAAAGCTATGTTATCGCTGAGCAACATAGGCTATAATATATTTTTTAAATTTCACGTGAACGAAGTCGCGAGCAACAGCTAGTATAAAAATAATCTCATAATTTTTTAAATAAACCATTTCCTCAAAGGCCGGCAACGCATCTGTAATTCCTCTGGTCTTGCGGATGTCCATGGGCATCGTTGACCGTTTGCACTCTCTTATTATAAAAAAAAACGCCAATGTGAAGTTAGTGGAAACTATAAGCGATGTAAGTTTCAGGTCCGTTCCACAGTCGAAGTTTAAATACTGTTCAAACATAGTTTACGAATTCAAATTTGTTACATATCCGAACATGTTCTGTACCTGCCTTTGGCATTTGCTATTTGTTAATCTCCAACTAATATACTAGAGTCATCAGTTACACTCTACTTAAACTGATTGAACAAACTTTGTAGAGAATTTCGAGCGAAATAGTAATGTATCATTTGTCTTGAGGTGAGTAGTGTGAGGAGACAGTGAGTAGTAAGCCCAACTAAAGTTGGGGCTGCTTGGGAAGAGAACGTGGATTTGACGGTGCAGAACACGCATAGAAGGAGGAAATATCCTATTTATATGCGTCTCTTCCTCTGTCGATCAAGTGTAGGCAAAACATCCGCTATTGCGAGAATGGGTGGCGGTAGCTTCGCCATTTTGGCGGAGTCAAGTGGCCGCTTGCTCGTTTGCCACCTTTTTATATATAAAAAAAGTAATAGTTGGTTCTGTTACGTTTAATTTAAACAAAAAGATAGGGACTTGGAAGTCTAAATTTAAATGCGAAAGTTTGGATGGATGGATGTTAGTTACGTATCCCCAAACTTAACGGATCTCGATGAAATTTGGTACAAATGTAGAACACTTTCTGGAAAAGTATGTGGTCAACTTACTAAGTTTTTTTTAAATTCTGTGTTGACATATTTGCGGGCAAAAGCTAATTGATAAATTACCCTTACAATGAAGTTATTATAAAGAGACGGGTAGTATAAATGGCAATAACAATTAAAAATGTATGAAACCTGAGTTGATTTATTATTTATATGTAATTTATTGTGTATTATTTCATTTGTGACAGTAAAAAAATGTAATAAATCAAATGAATCGTTCCATTCGTCGGAACTTTCATGAATTGTAAATTCCAATTTGGTAACCCTAAATTGTCTCGATTACAATATTCGGTGTGAAGCACGCTGCGTTTACGTTGGCAACACTGACTGGTTGCATATTGATGACGTCATCACTCTCGCCGCCAATCAACGCTAATTCTGATGAATCGACGTCCGTCGTCCCCCGCTCGCCTCGCCCGCCCCTCGCACTTCCGGATTTGTTGGCAAATTATTAAATGTTATATTGTATCGATTTTGTAGTTGATAACCATTTTATCAATTTCATAACTGTAATGAGTGTGATGTGAAATGAAAGTGAAATTCAATATATATTAAAAAAACTGATCAGGACTTTCTCGTTTCTTGAAGAGGACTAGAATTTGGCCTTCGACACATACATTCATGAGACAAAACGCAGAATGAATTCTACTTCACGCCTGTGTTTTGTATAGTCATATGATTTCACAGGAGCTGGCGTGCAATCTATACTAGTATTTACTAAGATTTGGATTTTTTTTGTATTGAAATAACTCAAAAACTACTGGGCCGATTTTAAAAATTCTTTCACCGTTAGATAGGTGATTTATCAGTACCATCTTACTTTTTTACTTCTTACTTATATTACAATGTGAAAGTTTAGATGAATAGATGTTTGTTAGAGTTTGTATCCTAAACTGCTGAACGGATCTCGTTGAAATTTGGCATAGATGTAGAGGATAGATCTTCGCGGATAGAGTTGCTTGCGAAAGCTAGTAAGCTATATTTTTTATTATCACGCGGACAAAGTCGCCAGCAACGCCTAGTAGTTGATATTAAGGAATCTACCTAGTATGGATTACAATTTACTTATAGTAAACGCTATAACAATCATATTAACTAATATTATAAATGTGAAAGTTTAGATGGATGGATGGATTGATGAATGGATGGATGAATGGATGGATGGATGTTTGTTAGAGTTTGTAGCCTAAACGGCTGAACGGAATTCGATGAAATTTGGTATTGATGTAGAGGATAGTCTGGAAGAACACATAGGCTACTCATCATCATCATCATCATCTCCCCTGCCTTATCCTACTCCCGTAGGGTCGGCACTTTTGTTTTTTTGTAATTCCACGCGGACGGAAATTAAAGACAAAAAATAGTCGCGGGCGAAAGCTAGTAATGTGAAAGTTTGGATGGATGGATGGATGGATGGATGGATGTTTGTTAGAGTTTGTAGCCTAAACGTCTGAACGGAATTCGATGAAATTTGGTATTGATGTAGAGGATAGTCTGGAAGAACACATTGGCTACTCACTTTTGTTTCTTTGTAATTCCACGCGGACGGAGTCGCGGGCGAAAGCTAGTAAAAAATAAATATCTCATCCAGTTGTTATATATTACACGACAGCAATAGTAAAACGAATGTTTCGCAATAACATAGAAAGCAACCGTTCGCGTTTGATTGGATTAAAGTGCGATTTTGAAGGAAAATTTTTATTTGAAATTTTCTAAATGTCAGAGAGCAAATTGAATTGTTTCTGGCAACGCGCGGGGAGCCAGCGAGCGTGGAGGGTTGGAAACGTCGAATCATTTTACACCAATAACATTACGGCCATTTATTTAATTTTACAAACAAAACATTTTAAAATAATCACTAGGAAATACTGATACGATTTCGTTATATTTATATCATTTAAATATCGTTTTAAAGTAGTTATTAGTATCAAAACTATTTAAACTACTCTTAAATAACTCCACTGTTTTTAGCCTTTTGAAATCATATCAATACTAATATTATAAATGCGAAAGTTTAGATGTATGGATGGATGGATGGATGGATGGATGTTTGTTAGAGTTTGTAGCCTAAACGGCTGAACGGATTTCGATGAAATTTGGTATAGACGTAAAGGATAGTCTGGAAGAACACATAGGCTACTCACTTTTGTTTTTTTTGTATTCCACGCGGAGGGAGTCGCGGGCGAAAGCTAGTAAATGTGAACGTTAAATTTTCATAAAATTAATACAAGATACTTGTAAATGAAATGTCTTTTAAATCACAGTCCTTTAAATTTCTAAATCACCAGCATTATATTTAAAGCGGATTTAGCAACGCTTTTTACGTTCATCCCCATGAAATTTCCTCTAAGGGCTGACCCCTACGACTAACAAAGTCCGACAATCTAATAAAAGGGAAAATAAAAAAGTAAACAAGAGTACCAAATATTCCCCGCTCAGTGTCACAATGAGTCAACCGTCGAAAATTTAATTCGTTTCAAAGTTGCCAGCCTAATTCGCTTACCCGTTCGGGAAATTAAATAGATGGGTAATTTGGCAACCCCATTAGTGGGGCCCAGTCCGGTTAAAGTGAAGACCTAGGGAACAAACTAGGGTCTGATTTATGTGACGTAAGGGATGGTTTTATGCGTTAATGCTAAATTATATTTTCAGTGATGCTTTGAAACTGTTTTTGCTATAAAAATGCAAGTCAAAATATGTACCTAATGAAATAGAAGTGTTGTTTATGTTCACTAAATGTTTATGATTTTAAAAAGGAGAAACAATATTTTCTTTATATGCCAAAAGTAACTATGTATAAAAAACAAATATTAACAATATTCTTAAGTATGTTTTACCTTACATACCATTGTTTGTTATCTGTAATAGCTTAGAATTATATTTTCTATTTACAATATCTTTCTTAACAAAATTAAGTATTCCCTAAAAGATAATCATGTTGAATTACCATAAATCAAGCAGCAGGGATGTTTCTACCCTACGTGATAGGATTTATACGTGCGTTTTAAATACATTACTCGCAAATAAAGTTTTTCTCGATTCTCTCATTCATTTGAAGCGTTAATGGAGATGAATAGTATCTGGCGAGACGCCAGCATGCCACAATTCACCCTTACTATTTAAACTCGACTCGAACACGATCGAATTTTAACAGTAAGATACGTCGATTGCTATGTCAATTACTAAATACTTCAACACTATCTGATGCAGTTGGACTGCCCACTCGGTTATTAATTGATGACTAAGGAAGTCTCTTAGTATAGATTTATCATACTAACATTGCGTTATGCGAGACCACATAATGTCGTGAAGTATAGAGTCGTTTAATGGTTTCTTAAGCAGGTACTTAGTGTAAATTGCTCATCCCAGTCCAATCTGAGTACAGGCGTAAAATAGACAACTATTTGAAATTTATAACTATCGGAAGTCGAATCTATTACAAGACCTATTTTAGAGCAAATGGTAGGGGTTAGGGTTTTTAATGTTTTTTTGTTTGGGGGGCAGAAAGCTTGTTAAATGATTTTATGCGACGCTAGTCATATCCCGATTGAACTTTTGTGAGTGGACGATTAACTGAAATTGTGTCTAGACGGCGAAAAAATTGAATCAGCCTCTGAAACATAATGAGATATGAATTTGAAATCTGCGAAGTAAACGTGTGAAAAAATTACGAGGGAAAAATATACACTGTGTTTCTATAGAGAATGGAATTATACTTTATGAAGACAAGTTTTCGACTTTTAAGTCCATAATGAGTTTTGACTGCCGAAACATTGACACTAAAACATACTTTTATAATATAACTGTATGTTGGTATATGTATACTAAGATGATAAAGAGGAGAGATTTGTATATTTGTATGTATTGAAATAACTCAAAAACTACTGGGTCGATTTCAATTCTTTCACCATTAAAGAGCTACGTTATCGAGCAACAGCTAGTATTTTGTCATATGAGATAATAATGTTTCTATACAAGTATTTCGACAGTCGGAACTTGGCACCAACAATCACGTTTATCTAGTGTTTTCTGACCGCTAAAGATTAATGGAGCGTCGGTGGCTCAGTGGTTTAAGCGCTTGACTTGTAATCTACAGGTCTTGGGTTCGAAGCCTGCCATGTACAATTGTGATTTTCGAATTTTAATATGTACATAATTTACCCGACGTTCTTACGATGAAGGAAAACATCGTGATGCAACCTGCACATATCGGCGGAGAAATTCAAAAATATGTGTGAAGTTAACCAACCTGCACTTGGCCAGCGTGGTTGACTATGGCCTAGTCACCCCTTATTAGGGTAGGCTCCGAGCCCCTCGGTGGGGATGTATAGTGAGCAGGTGATGGAAAGGTTAATGTTTTTCTCGAGTTATGTGGCGTATTGTTTGTAAAGTCACATAATGATATACTAGGCGAATGATTCCTTACTTTATATAATTATTATTTTGTATTCCAGTGTATGTCTGCCGTCCGTTTTAATTATTTAAAGTCGGGTTCGTTGAGTTCTCGTGAGCGGTTTGTTTCATACTTCAAACAAAATAGAATTTACATTTTTGTTCTAATTCAAAGTCAAATAATCTGTACTTCAAATGGTTTTTATAACTCCTTCATAGTTATTTTTGAACGTAATTTTCAGCTTAATCTTACTAATATTATAAATGCGAGTTTAGATGGATCGATGTTAGTTAAGGTTGTAGCCGAAACGGCTGAACGGATCTGGATGAAATTTGGCATACATGCAGAGAATAGTCTGAAAGAACACATAGGCTACTTACTTTTGTTTTTTTTAAATACCACGCGTACGGAGTCGCGGGCGAAAGCAAGTTGAATATATTTATGACCTTTGTAATATTTTTCAATACACTAAGCACATTTTTTTAAGGAAAATATTAGTAGATTTTTGTTAGTTTACTAATATTTCCTTTAACCAATCCAACTAAGCTTTAGAGTTGTGCTAGGATATGCTTATGACAATAGTCGTATGCCGGGATTCGAATCCTCGAGCGCAAGATCGGTAGTCCGTACCACAAACCGCAAACTATTGGCGCTTTAATTAGATTGATTTTATTAAATTATAAACATTAGTAATAATAAAACATAGCTTATGTTACTCACAGATAAATTACCTTTCTGATGGTGAAAGAATTTTTAAAATCGGCCCAGTAGTTTTTGCGTAAATCAAATACATACAAAAATACAAAGTTTTCCTCTTTATAATATTAGTATAGATAGATGTGTTAATTTTCGATGTTAATTTCTATGTGAGGTTACTATATACTTGTCTGTATAATACATGTAACCTGTTTTATGTACTCTTTTAAGTAAATGAACAAATGACATTGTAAGGCGTTGACCGTCTACATGAAATTTCTTTTATGTTTTTTTTCGTAGAAAACTCAGATAAAACATTTAAGTCAATTTACTATACAATTTACTATACAATTATTTATTATTTATTATTTAGAAGATATATTTAGATTATTAGATTGGGAAAACTTCGGACTTAACATCAATGGCGAAAAATTGACTCATTTAAGATTTGCGGACGATTTAATTATATTCTCATCCTCTCCACTAGAACTAGCAATAATGCTTCAAGATCTCGACAAAAAAAGTCGCAACGTAGGTTTAGACATGAATACACTTAAAACGAAAGCAATGACGAACAGCATTGAAGAACCTATCATAGTAAATGGAAACCCTATAGAATACGTCCAGGAATACATATACCTCGGACAAGTTATATCACCAACAGGCCAAAACTCAAAAGAGATAGAAACAAGAATCGGTAATGCTTGGAAGAGGTATTGGATGCTAAAAGAGATTATGAAAGCAAAGAAATGAGTGTAGAAATAAAGCGGAAACTCTTTAAAGCATGTGTGCTCCCTGTTTTAACTTATGGGTGTCAAACCTGGGCTCCAACTAAAGATCACTATAGAAGACTCCAAGTTTGCCAAAGATCCATGGAGAGAAGTATGCTAAATATCAGAAAGTCAGACAAAATAAAAAGTACAACTATTACAAAAACAACAAGACTAACAAACATCAACACCATCGTTAAACAATTAAAATGGAGATGGACAGGACACACTGTACGCGGCCCCGACAAATGGAGTAAAGCAATCAATTTTTGGTATCCTAAAAGTGGCAAAAGAAAGCGTGGAAGACCAATCAAAAGATGGGTAGATGAAATTAAGACAATAGCGGGACACACTTGGACCAAGACAGCAACAGATAGAAGGGAATGGAAGAAGTTGGAAGAGGCCTATGTCGGCAACGGACAAACAGATAATAATTAATGACATTTAATACTTGCAACTTAATAATTAAAATTAACATTGTAAAATTATCTGAATAAAGGCTATTATTATTATTATTTTTTTTTATTTTTATTTTGTCTCCATCTGGCTGGCTTTTATAAATAAATAAAATAAAATAAACATATTTTTATATATATACTTATATAATAATAAAACATACTTAAATAATAAATAATAAAATACATAAATAATACCAGCCAGACGGGATTCCCTCGGCAGGGGTGACCAGACGGCCGAGGGTTAGGGTGAAAGGGAGAGAAACCGGCGGACAATTCGGGCGGTGTCCAGAAGCACCGCTTTCTGCATCTGAGCTGAGAGCACACCGTCCCGGAGTCCCAGTCGCCTCAGATACCCGGATAGGCTGACTGGGATTAGCCCATTTGCAGAAACGACTACCGGGATAATCTCAGTCGACAAACCACCCCACATGTCGGAAACCTCATGAGCCAAGTCCAGGTATTTCCTTTTCTTTTCTGTTTCGGCATTCACGAGGTTCTCGTCATGGGGGATGGTTATGTCGATCAAGAATATCCCTGATTGTGCCCGGTCCATCAGCACGATGTCAGGCTTATTCGCATGAATAGTCCTGTCTGTGATGATGGACCGGTCCCAGTAGAGCCTGGCGCGGTTATTTTCGAGCACGGCTTCCGGCACGTACTTGTAGTAAGGCAGTCTTACATCTAGGAGACCATACTTCAGACCGAGCTCCTGATGGACAATCCTGGCTACTAGGTTGTGTCTGTGCAGATACTCAGTGTTAGAAAGCGCCGAACAACCGGAGATAACATGCCTAAGGGATTCACCGGGACGACGACAAGCCCGACAAATGTCGGTGGTGCCATCCTTTAGGATGTATCTCCGATAGTTGTTGGTCTTAATAACCTGATCCTGTATCGCACAGACAAAACCCTCGGTTTCTCCAAAGAGATCTCCGAAACGTAGCCAGTGTAGGGATGTTTTGGTATCTACAAAAGGTCCATGAAGAGACATGTAGTACCTCCCGTGGAGCTCTTTATCTTTCCATATGGCCTTCCGGTCAGAGACGCTCTGTACGACCGGGTCCTGCCAGTGCTCGTTGGCTAAGGATAGAGGGGTAAGTCCTTTATCACACGCGATGACGTCCACATGGACACCATCACCCGATTTCGTCAAATAGTAACTACGGAGGCTGCACACTTCGCGGTTATGCATGGCGAGAGCACTTAGAAGACCTCGCCCACCATGCTTTCGCGGCAGGTACAGCCTCATAATCGACGATCTCGGGTGATGTATCCTGTGGGACGTCATAATTGTGCGGACTTTTCTATCCAGGCGTTAAGTTCTGTTTGAGACCACCTAAGTATGCCAAAGGTATACATTAGGACAGGCATGACCCATCCGTTGTAAGCACGTGCTTTATTCGCGCCCGACAGAAGACTGTTAAGAACTTTTGTCAGGCGCGCAAAAAACACGTCGCGGACCGACTGTTTCATGCCACCCTCATCTACACACACATTTGTGACATACCCAGGTATCGGTATGTTTCAGCCTCGGAGAGGGTTCTAAAGTTCAGGGGGTTGTCTAATCCCTCCAAACTTGTGACTCTACCTCTATCCACATGAATGATCGCACATTTATCAGTCCCAAACTCCATCCTGATGGCATTACTAAATTCAGTAGTGATTTGTAGCAATTCCAGCAGTTGCGTATAATTGGGAGCAAATAACTTGAGGTCATCCATGTAGAAGAGGTGCGCCACCTTTGCTCCTCCTCTCCGAAGCTGAAATCCCCGCCCAGAATTCTCTAGCAAAGTGCTTAGGGGGTTGAGGGCGAGGCAAAACCAGATTGGACTCAAACAGTCTCCCTGGAAGATACCCCTCCGTATCCTTATCTGGTCTTCGGCGCCCGTCATTCGCTCTCCCAGAAGACAAAGGGTCGTACTCCAATGTCCCATACAATGCTCGAGGAAGTCTCTCACCGTGCAGTCGATCTTGTACAGCTCGAGGACCCTCTTAAGCCATGAATGGGGCACTGAGTCGAAAGCCTTTTTATAATCAATCCAGGCGGCGGAAAAGTTTCGACGGTTGCGCTTCACCAGTTTGCCAATAACCGCGTCATGAGGAGTGGTTCCTTAGCCCCGCGGCCACCGCCCCTACATCCATTCTGTGCATCGGAAATCACCCTATTGGCATTAAGATGCCGAGTTATTTTCGTACACAGAATGGATGTCAGTGTCTTATATATAGTAGTTAGACATGTTATGGGGCGGTATTTCGCCGGGTCAGTTGTAGTCCGGCCTTTAGGAACCAAATGAGTGACTCCAGTGGTGAAGAGGTCTGGGAGCAATCTACCTTCGAGGGCTTCTTGGAACTGTCGAGCGAGCACAGCGTGACAGACAACAAATCCTTTGAGCCAATGGTGGTGCAGTCCATCGAGCCCCGGGCTTTTCCAGTTCGGGGCCCGTCGCACTGCCCCTGCCACATCTTCTGCCGTGATGATTACAGGTTCCATGGGTGTAATGTCACAACATGTGCTCTCCACAACTTGTACCCAAGAGCCCTCAGTGTGATCTACGGACTCTGACCAGATACTACGCCAAAACGCCACTGCAGTGGCTTGATCTGGTCCTGAGCCCGTGTCACTGCTCGGTCCTGGCTGCTCCAGTGTATTGTAGAACCTCTTCTGGTCACTCTGGAAGAGGCGATTCTGGTTAAACCGTTTCGTCCTCTCGGTGTATCGCCGGATTCGTTTTCCCCACGCAGCAATTTTCTGCTTCAGGTCGTCTATGCGCTCCGTCAGTTTTTGGATGATGTCTGGTTGGGACAGTCGAATATCTGTCCCATCAAATGCTATCCTGACGGAGCGAACAATCCTTGGTCTATTGTTGCCTGACCTGAAGCTTATCAGTCTGCCAATGAGAGCTCTTGCTTTTGCGATACGGTTCTCAATTCTTTTTTGCCATGCTGGAATAGCATTACATCGGCCTTTGACACGTCCAGCGGCTTGGGTTTTTGCGCCTACATAACGGCACACTGCCAGTGCTGCGCCAAAAAGAATTGAGTCCGTATCACAAAGATCCCGACTGTCTACTAGATAAGCATCCAACATGGGATTTAGGGCTATCATGACACTCCGATTTCGCTTGCTAAGAGGAATACGGGGAAGCCGCGGTCGATTCTCGAGAGGCATCTCACGAGTTTCCCTAATCGCCTCGTCCAGGGTCCTCCTCAATTGCTCTATGTCCTGGGCGGCCACTTCTTCGTCGTCCTCCTCTACTTCAGCTAGGGATTGCATTGGGTCAATATTTGGAGTTTGCTCCATAGCTTGAGGTGCTGAATCACCGACTGAAGCTGAGGGGTTCGACGTAGGAATGGCCTCACGTTGTAGTCGTTCAAGTTCAGTAGTATCAAATAGTTGGGATCGCAAGATATACCGAACCCGATCTGCCAGGTTCTGCTCCGTCACGGTGATCGACGGCTCCAGCTCTGCAAAGTAGCAATGCATTCTTGCCCGATATGCGGTTCTGCCAGTTTCTCCTCCTTTCGCCCTATAGTACGCCCGCAATGCGTTTTTGTTCATTTCTACACTCCAACGCATGCGGCGCACTCCACTAGTGGCGGGTGCCGAATGCTGGGTCTGTGAAGACCCTGCCGACACCAAGCCAACTAGCGGGGATGATGGGTGTGGGGGGCTGTTTGGTGGTTGGACAGCCCTCCGTGTGCGGCTGGCGGTCCGCATGCTGCCACGTCCAGCGCCAGCTCCAGACGCGCCCCGGCGACCCCCAGGCAGCGGTCCTATACGCTCTCTAACATTTTTCCATCATCCATTAGTGCTTTTGGGTACCTGTTACGGAGGGCACCCAGCTCCGGTGCCGTTATATATTGACTACGTGTTCAAGCGGCCATTAGCGTTGCGATTTGTTGCCGAGGCACGGCACGCACACCTCTAGCACAACGCTGACTAGCTGCATTGGAAATGAATTACCAATGGGCGATGAGGTCGTCACTCCCCGACGACCGATCGTCACTCCCCGACGACCGATTATTATTATTATTATTATTATTATACTATACAATTAATGGGCCTATTGAGAATGAATACCTTCGAGAAAAATACGTTCATTTAATGTTATTCAATTACTAAAAGGTTTAGTACCTAAAGTTTTGAAGAGCTTGTATTTTAGATGAAATAAAAAGTTGAAGAATTATATGTTACTTAAACACGTGATTTAAGTTAAACGAAACATAACATGTAAACCAATGTAGGCAGATTTTATTTGGCATTCTGTTGCCTTTCTCGAGTCTTCTCCATCCATACATGACAGTGGTAGAGCCCGCTTTAACATCTTCGCACGAATGGGTCGGCTTGCCCGGTGAAATACCACGACCTCACAGAAAACAGGCGTGAAGTGGAAGCAATTCCGCGTTGCGTCTGATGAGTGTGGTGCGAGAGGCCTAATTTTAGTCCCTTTCTCTTTCCACCCTTTTATTAAGAGGAAAGGATGGGAAGGAAAAGTGGATTTGACGGTGGAGACGACGCATAGGAAGGGGAAATGTCCTCTTTATGTGTGTCTCCTCTTCCGTCAATTAAGGGTAGGCAACGCATCTGCAATTGCGAATGTTTATTACGGTGAATTCACGTGGCCGCTTGCTCATTTGCCACCTTATATTATAAAAAAAAATACAAATATTATGCATCCATACATTGCTGTCGGTTACAGTTAAATCTACTTTCATTGGAATATCTGTTGTATAACAAATGAAAATCATTTAAATTCATTTCTAGAAGCTTGCAATCTTATACATCATTTTAAGCTTTTCTAAGCTTTTTAAAGTATGTAAGTTTTATAAGCTGCCTGTGATCAAGCAACTACTTTATTAAATACACAAACTAACATAATTCATTTTGTACCCGAGTTGTTTCACTTAAAACTTGTTAACAAGCTGCCGACAGATGGCGACGTGTGCACGGGGGGCAGGTGCAGTAAACCTTCTAATCCTGAACGCTGTTATGTAACGTCAAAGTGACACATGGTGTTTGTATATTAGAGTAAGTTTACACTGGTGGAATGTCTAAAAACGTATTGTATACCGACGGTCCCTATGTATACTTAGGTAACTGCAAAAGGCAATTTTTTTGATAAAAGTAATAATTATATGTATTTTAAAAATACGAAAATTTGTTTATCTTACTAATATTATAAATGCGAAAGTTTAGATGGATGGATGTTTGTTAGAGTTTGTAGCCTAAACGGCTGAAGAGATCTCGATGAAATTTGGCATAGATATAGAGGATAGTCGGGAAGAACACATAAGCTATTTGCTTTTGTTTTTTTTTATTCCGCGCGGACGGAGTCGCGGGCGAAAGCTAGTATTTTAATAATTCTAACGTAAAATAAATAGTATTGTATTATATAGTAGTCACACAGAATAAAATTTAATACTAAAATCTTATTTTCGATATATTTTCAGAAAAATTAGGAACTAAATAATTAAGTTTGTATTATTAGTTACTAGTTGTTGCTCGCGACTTCGCCCGCGTGAAATTAAAAAATATAGCCTATGTTACTCACAGATAAATTAACTTTCTAACGGTGAAAGAGTTTTTAAATTCGGGTCATTATTTTTTGAGTTATTTCAATACATACAAAAATACAAATCATTCCTCTTTATAATATTAGTATAGATATACCTACGTCCTTAACAGCGAAGTATTTTAGTGTAAAATTATATAACTGATACTGCCTAAATCATACTTTTAGACTATAAAATTTCAGATGTAATCACATATTAAAAATCTTCGTATCCTAAAAAAAAGGTAAAGTACTAAAAGTAAATTTTCGATGATTTCTAAAAACTTTATTACCTTTATAAGAAAAGCACTTAAAGTACGTCTTAGTTAGCATTACTCATCTTCATATGAAATTGTGAAAATCCCATTTCAAGTGATTCTTTTTCCAATTTACGCCGAAAGCTCGCGTAATAAAAAAAAGGTTACGAAAAGGTAAGCTGAATAGATTATCACGGAAAAGTGACATTTGTTACATTGGAAAAAGCAATGAATGGAATTTAATAACGGATAATTTCCGTGTGTTATAGCTAAAGGAGTTTCTGATTTTTTAAACGTAATTATTGTATAGCGTTGATTCAAATAATTAGCGAACTTCTGAATTTTATTATAGTTTTACAAATTCTGCAAATGATTAAGTTAAACCAATGTTATATGAACCATACAAAGCTTTCAATGGATGCCAAAAAATTACACTTCTAGGAAAATAGCTTATTTTCCAAACAGTTAAGTAAACCTTTCAGTTAGGTTAAGTTGAAGAAATCGTGCGTAAAATAAAATCATTTCTTTTGATTTACAAATTGATATATTTGTTATTTGCCTCTCAAAAAGTAAAG
Organism: Papilio protenor; assembly: GCA_029286645.1. Lineage (NCBI taxonomy): Eukaryota > Metazoa > Arthropoda > Insecta > Lepidoptera > Papilionidae > Papilio > Papilio protenor. Next base: position 16,384 of record JAGSMZ010000072.1, on the reverse strand, counting down.
GCTTCATCGCGATTTATGGGCAGATTTGACCGAAAATAGGGTGGCCATATGTCAAATTTATAAAACAATCCGGAGCAACAATACAAAGACAACTGAAACATACAGTTCTTTCTAACGTCTAAGAACATAAAACAAGGTGAAAATTGAAAAATTGAGGCTAGCAACACTCTGTATAGGAGCCATTGATGTAATTCCTACTTTGCATTAATTGACTCATCAAAAATGTCGTTAAAACAAAAGCCATTAAATATGGAAAACAAATGAAAAACATTTATACACAATTATTAACGGCCAGTAGTTTTATCGGAACAAAAAGGATTCGTTGGAAAATAATACTTGTATTCGATCATTTTTAATTTGTTCCATACGTTCGGAACACAATACATTGACCGCTGCGGTCGCCGAGTTTGATGGAGTACTCCATTTAAAGCCACGTTACTTATCAGGGAACGGTTTATAAATTGTGCTGTACGAATAAATATTTCCTACACATTTTTATAATGGTATATTCATAGTAAGTATTGTTAAAACTGATAATTCTAATTCTATATTATGTTGAAGATATATTAAGTCTCTAATACTGACAGATTCCCTAGTAGTTCATCTATATCTATACTAATATTATAAAGAGGAAAGATTTGTATTTTTGTTTGTATTCAAATAACTCAATAACTACTGGGCCGATTTCAAAAATTCTTTCACTATTAAAAAGCTACGTTATCAGTGAGTAACATAGACTATATATTTTATTATTTTTTAATTCCACATAGACGAAGTCGCGAGCAACAGCTAGATAATATAATAGAAGCAAAAGTTTAGATGAATGGATGTAACTCGTAACATTACTCAGTACTTTTACACAAAAATCATCATCATGACCAGCTCACTATACCACTGAGGATCTCGGAGCCTAACCTAAGTTAGGGTGACCACACACAAAAATGTTCACAAGTGTTAACGCATGGTTACCATAGTGTAAAAGCTAATATGTGGATTATTTAATTGATTCAGGGAGAGGTCTGGGAGGAGGAGGAGGTGCTGCTTGCGAAGCGCTGCTTTTAATTAAAACACGGACATATCCAATTTTTGTATACGATGCTGGCGATGACGTATCGAGAGTACATTTATTTACAACCCTTCAGACTTGTTGATCGTAAATGAATTTTATCAGCTTTTTAGTAAAAGAATGTTTTTAATAACTGCTAGCTCAATGGTGCCCTATTCCTAGTTTTTACGATACCCATATTATACTTAGATGTTTTTTTTAAATACTATCTTTTGCCCGCGACTTTGTCCGCGCGGAGTAAAAAAAAATCTTGGTAAGTCTATGTTTTCCAGACTACAAATATAAGCTAAATTTCATAGAGAACCCTAATGTCGTTTTGGAGATAGATAATAAAAAATATACATCCAAACTTCCGAACTTCCGCATTTTTAATATTATGATTTCCTGTTAAATGATAAATTTAGTAGAAAAATCGTTAATTCCACAATATTATATTTTCATCGAATAATATTGTAGCTACTTAAACATACTTCTTATAGCATTTTTTTTTCATATCAAAGAATCACGTCTAGATATGAGAATAACTTTTTTTTTATCTCGCTAGCCGTCACAGCTGCGCCTTTGTTGAGGGTTCGCAGCATCAATAAGTCATCCTGGGAAAGGTCCGTAAAGAAGCTTTTACAATGACCTCTCACAAATAATGTTGACCCTTACACAATGTTTAGAAAGATAAATGTTTAGATGACTTTCCTTGGAAAATACATGTTTAAGAACTGTACAAACATCCGATATTAGGCGTTGCTAGCAGATCTAGAAAAATATAGCCGCTAATAGGGTCTTATTCGAAGTAGTTCTTATATCTATTTATCCACTGCTACTACTGACGTGTGGATGATCCCAAGGGTTCTCGCGGAAGATCAGCGCTGGTACTTCAATTAGGAGCACCCAGCATTTATAGCTGAGCGAGGACCCAATCCAGTCAGCATTGCAACGCTAATTTTAAATATCTCTTTTTTCTTTTTTTCATTTCATTAGTTACGTTTCTCATTATTTTGTGTTTAATTACTTTTTTTGATTCATAATTGTAGTGTTGACAAGGATGAAACATTATTTTATTTTTTTATTTTTTATTCTCTAAGGGGGCAACTGCACTCTCTACTTCCCGTCACAACCCTCGCCCACATGTATAAAAATTGCATTTATCACTACATTTTGAAGTCTAGAAGAAACGTAAAATACATCTAAAATATGGAATTCAAAAAGCTATCTAACAGAAAGAGTAAGAGAATTTATAGGACGAGTAAATCCATATACAGCTAAACATTTATTTTTTAAAAGAGAGAAAAAAGTTTATTTATTTCCTTAAAACCTAAAGAACCGACTAGAAAGATCCAAATCAACGTTGTGAATGTAAAAATCTAGTTATAAGAAAGGTTACAAAATTATATTTAACTAGCTTTTCCTCGCGACTTCGCTTGCGTGAAATTAAAAAATATAGCCTATATTACTCACTGATAACGTAGCTTTTTAATGGTGAAAGAATTTTCTAAATCGGTACACTAGTTTTTGAGTTATTTAAATGCATACTAAAATCCAAAAATACAAATCTTTCCTCTTTATAATATTAGTATAGATAGAAACAATTGAAAACTTGAGTTGCACAATCTTTATCTACGCAGAAATAAAAAGTAATGTACGACATGAATGATAATATACCCGCCATCAGTTAGACCAGTGTGTGGGCCCTTTATCCAGCGTATGTTTATTTATAGGGCATTAGAAAAGACGAATTCACGTTCACTGAGCCCCGTTTGTGGGTCAGACGTTTTAGCAATGGTCTTACGGAATGCTTAGAACTTTCTAGACGTGTCTTCACATGTTTTTTGCGATAATTAGAGTTAAATAATAATTGATATTGTCAAACATTAGTTTGTCTAATTTCTTTAAAATTGGGAAGATGTTCACAGTTTTTGTGTCTCTTACTAAATATACGAAGTACGGATAATTGTAAATACTAAATCTATTCTAAGTAACTCCCTTAGTATTTATATCCACAAGAATCATCATCATCTCCCCTGACTTATCCTACTCTCGTAGGGTCGGCGCACCGAGTTTTTCTCCTCCAAATAACTCTATCATCCGTCATCTCAGTCATCACTCCCTTTTTGATCATGTCACCTTTCACGCAATCCATCCCTCTCTTTCTAGGTCTACATGCGATTCATCCCTTCTCATAACATACCCATACCACGCTAACCTTTTACTCCTTATTTTCTCAACCACTGGGGCTACTCTCAAACTTCCTCCACCAGAATCCCTTTAATAAAATAGTTTATGATTATGAAATCCAATGTTTATGAACTACCGACAGTGATAATAAAAACAGCATTAAAAAGAATTAAGATAATAGCGGTAAGGCAATAAATTTCCATCCTTAATGTTTACTCTGTGGCTTAAATGAAGCAATATCAGTTGACGGTTAATTACCTGGACGCAACTGGCTCTGTGACGTCACAGATAAATCAGCTTATTACAGGGCTGGTCACTTCTGGTGCCGATGCTTCTAAAACATACCAAACAATGACTATTAATAGTATGATACAACCCTAATCACGGTCTGAGACATGAATTACATGAAATTACAAAAAAAAGTGTTAATAAAAAAAATCAAAAAAATAACTCGCGAATCCAATGACATCACTCCGCAATAACACTTCAGTCGTTTAGGCTAAATGTCATAAATTCATGTAGAGAAATTCGTGTAGACATTTGTAAACTAGGTCTGAACCGACTCAAAAGTTCAGGTCACATACACCTGAATCGTTGAGCTACAGCTCATCAACTCAATTGACAGCTCACGGCTTTATGCAATGAGCCGATGAACGAGCCGCCTGAAGAATTGCGGTTCGTTCAAAAACGAATCATAACTCTATACTCTATACTCAGTTCACTGATCTGTTTCACACGTCAACCGTGAGCTGCAGATCAGCAATTTTAGTTGAGTTACTCATGATTACTGTATTTTATATTAAGTTCGCATTGGAGTAGCTTACACAACCTTGTTAGCTGTGTGAAACAATCCTTATCGCTTTTATTACTAGACAAAAGACTGATTTCGTCAACTGAAATAATTTAATTCAAACAATATTTCATTTGGCGAATAAGCAGAAATTAGTCTGTGGCTTTAGTAAATTTAATCAAAATTTGTAAAATAATATTCGAAACTGGTTTATTTGATGAAATGAATGTGCAAAATTGCGAATTATTTATTACAAAATTCAGAGCGGGCGCACACCTTTGACTAAAGTATCGCACAACTGTTGTGCGAATGTCGATTGTTCCGTAGCCCATTCAACTGTTTGATTGCACAACTAAAATTGAGTATTGTGCGCACCTCCATATAAGGTCATAAGGATCAAAGTGAGACTTAACAGTTGTGCGATAGTTTAGTCAAGGGTGTGCGGTGCTCTTAACCGTAGGCTGCTAGGTATAGCAGCTACTTTTAACCATTCGTTAGTGTTTTTGATTCCATAACTTCTTAAATTGTGTTTCCGAACGTAAGTTCAGTTTTACTTTGTTGAAACCTAACCTAACACTAATGAATTACTAAGTAATGATAAAATAAATGGAAACTTCAGCAACCCAGCATTAAGGAAACATCGTAGATTTTATAAAAATTTTCCCTCAACGCCAATCTAACATTTACTATTTTCATAGAAAAACTATCGGGTAAGAGAATTTATTACCGTTTTATTATGCATTGGAGAGACGATGGTTAATTTCTATGCTAATTAAAATGTAAAATTTTACAACTTAATAACTTTTACTATGGAATGCATAAGAGCTTTTTAATAGAAAATAACTTCCTTATTTTGCCAACCAATATAGGCAAACATTTAATTTTAAAACGCTGGTAACACGATCTTATTAGTCCCAGAGTTGTTAAAAGGTCTCTTATGCTGGGTTGCTGAAGTTTCTATTTATTTAATTACTAGCTGTTGCTTGCGATTTCGTCCGTGCGAAATTAAAAAATAATACAAATCATAGCCTATGTTACTCACAGATAAATTACCTTTCTACCGGTGAAAGAATTTTTAAAATCTGCCCAGTAGTTTTTGAGTTATTTCATATACAAAAATTCTAAAATACAAATCTTTTCTCTTTATAATATTAGTATAGATTACCTAGTCATTCATAAGTGTTAGATTGACTTAAGTTTCAACTTTATAATACTCAAGTTACGTAGTTCGGAAACGCTGAAGTTATCGAATCAAAAACACTAACGAATGGTTAAATGTAACTGGGCAACCGGAAAGTATACATTTATATATAAATACTATGGACGTCACAGCCATATTATGCTTTAATAAAATATAGTCTTCTTTAGCTCTTAAGTTTTCTTCCGATTTGTACAGAATAACCTTACCATTAACACGGTTTTTCCATGTATCCACCATCCCCCTGCTCGCCACTACCAATATGGCCGTCGTGTAGCCCAGCACAACACTTTTATTTCTGACATCTGATTACTGTCCGATTATTAACATAACAAATAGAATTCTTACCTATTATAATTATGAAACAAATATTTAAATAATGCGTTTGATCATAATTACAAAGTTTATATTGTTATTTTCAATGAAGATAAATGGTATTGTTTTATAGCACAGACTAAATAACCTTTAAGAAATACAGAATACATCAAAAAAAGGTAAAAAGCTAACAATACATATTAAAGAACTTCCATAGTTACCATAAATTGTCTCTGAGTTTTCCAATATTTATTTTATACTCGTATATATACCAGCTGTTCGCGTTCGGATTCATCCGCGTGAAAATATAAAAACTTTATTTTATTGTTTACATTTGTCAAATTATCAATAGAAAAACTATCGGGTAAGAGAATTTATTACCGTTTTATTATGCATTGGAGAGACGATGGTTAATTTCTATGCTAATTAAAATGTAAAATTTTACAACTTAATAACTTTTACTATGGAATGCATAAGAGCTTTTTAATAGAAAATAACTTCCTTATTTTGCCAACCAATATAGGCAAACATTTAATTTTAAAACGCTGGTAACACGATCTTATTAGTCCCAGAGTTGTTAAAAGGTCTCTTATGCTGGGTTGCTGAAGTTTCTATTTATTTAATTACTAGCTGTTGCTTGCGATTTCGTCCGTGCGAAATTAAAAAATAATACAAAACATAGCCTATGTTACTCACAGATAAATTACCTTTCTACCGGTGAAAGAATTTTTAAAATCTGCCCAGTAGTTTTTGAGTTATTTCATATACAAAAATTCTAAAATACAAATCTTTTCTCTTTATAATATTAGTATAGATTACCTAGTCATTCATAAGTGTTAGATTGACTTAAGTTTCAACTTTATAATACTCAAGTTACGTAGTTCGGAAACGCTGAAGTTATCGAATCAAAAACACTAACGAATAGTTAAATGTAACTGGGAAACCGGAAAGTATACATTTATACATAAATACTATGGACGTCACAGCCATATTATGCTTTAATAAAATATAGTCTTCTTTAGCTCTTAAGTTTTCTTCCGATTTGTACAGAATAACCTTACCATTAACACGGTTTTTCCATGTATCCACCATCCCCCTGTTCGCCACTACCAATATGGCCGTCGTGTAGCCCAGCACAACACTTTTATTTCTGACATCTGATTACTGTCCGATTATTAACATAACAAATAGAATTCTTACCTATTATAATTATGAAACAAATATTTAAATAATGCGTTTGATCATAATTACAAAGTTTATATTGTTATTTTCAATGAAGATAAATGGTATTGTTTTATAGCACAGACTAAATAACCTTTAAGAAAAACAGAATACATCAAAAAAGGTAAAAAGCTAACAATACATATTAAAGAACTTCCATAGTTACCATAAATTGTCTCTGAGTTTTCCAATATTTATTTTATATATATACCAGCTGTTGGCGTGCGGATTCATCCGCGTGAAAATATAAAAACTTTATTTTATTGTTTACATTTGTCAAATTATCAATAGCAACTTATGGTCTCTTTCCCACATTAGGGTTTTTATCCAAAATATTCACCACTTAAGTTTTATGGCGTGAAAATATATAGCCCAAAGCGTGAAATAAGTGTACGGCTTTTTATTAAAAAAAGAATTATTCAAAAATACGCTGTAATTGCTGACATCTTAGGCAACAAAGAAGTGTGTGTTTACGCTTTATTATAATAAATCACTAGATAACTGTCCAACAATGTTTTTTACCCTATAATTATGGAATTTCCTGACCTAAAACGGACGTTACAGTACTATTGACTTCCTGTGTCTATTTAATTTTATGATTAACTATCTGTTGCTCGCGACTTCGTCAGCGTGAAATTAAAAAAATATATAAATATATGCACTGATAACGTAAATTTTTAATGGTGAAAGAATTTTTGAAATCGACCCACTCGTTTTTGAGTTATTTCCATACATACAAAAATACAAATTATTCCTCTTTATAATCATACTTCATACTTCATACTAATATTATAAATGCGAAAGTTTAGATGGATGGATGGATGTTAGAGTGTAGCCTAAACTGCTGAACGGATCTCGATGAAATTTGGCATGAGGATAGTCTGGAAGAACGAAAGGTTTTTTTTAATTCCACGGGGACGGAGTCGCGGAATATAGCTAGTTATAAATAATTATGCTTAAACAAATCCGATCAAGTAATATGCTTTTATATTTTCAACGTATATTGAAATTAGTCACATTAAGTTAAAGTTAAGTTAAAATAAGAAAATACGTCTCATTCCTTTGAATCTAACGCTTAAAGTTGGTTAAACAAATATGTTTAGATTTCTTAATAACTTTAAGTTTACTCATGTTGTTAGTAATTTACTTGAGTAATTCCGCAATAAAAATGACTTAAAAGCACCTTACCGCGGAAAGCGTCGCTAGATGGAGTGCGCAGATACGGGGAGTTATGACCACACGTAGGTGACACATCGCTCTCGGCACCACGTGGTCTTTGTTACCAACTTTAATGGAACTTGAGCACATTTCTTGACTTCGCTTTTGATACTATTTTATTAGGGATTTTACGTGTTGATTTAATTTATAAAGTTGTCCCTTTATTAAATCACTAGATAACTGTCCAATAATGTTTTTTACCCTATAATTATGAATTCCTGCTATAACGCGTTTTACAGTAACTATTGACTTCCTGTGTCTATTTCATTTTATGATTAACTATCCGTTGCTCGCGACTTCGTTGGCGTGAAATTAAAAAAATATATAAATATATGCACTGATAACCTAAATTTTTAATGGTGAAAGAATTTTTGAAATCGACCCACTCGTTTTTGAGTTATTTCCATACATACAAAAATACAAATTATTCCTCTTTATAATCATACTTCATACTTCATACTAATATTATAAATGCGAAAGTTTAGATGGATGGATGGATGGATGTTTGTTAGAGTTTGTAGCCTAAACGGCTTAGGATGAAATTTGGTATAGATGTAGACGATACTCTGGAAGAACACATAGGCTACCCACGTTTGTTTTTTTTTAATTCTACGCGGACGGAGTCGCGGGCGAAAGCTAGTTTTAATATAAATAGCGTAAAGAGTAACTTCATCTTTTAAAGCAATAACCACATACTATAAAAGCAAACATAAAGGGAGAGAACCAAACTTTAGACACACACTGTAATAAGTCAGACAGATGGATTAAACGATCATAATCCTTCCCCTCCAGACTCATTGTAAACGAGATGGAAAAAAACCCATCGCAATATAAATCCGTACAAAAGGATGCGAAACAAAAAGTAGAAAGTTGATCATCGATGCGGTTGTACAATCTCTGAAGACAATGGACTCGCGGCCCACGGGAAAGGATAATAAAGTCTTGGAAACAGTGGGAAAACTCCAATCAATATCCCATACTCCCGCGGGAGGGCGCTTCCACGAATACGAGATTGGGAAATATTTGTACAACCAGTTTCGAATATAAACGACTCTATGTGATGTGCTTTAAGCGAATGTTACAAATAATTTCAGGAAATATGACCACACTAAAATAAATAGTTCATCTAATAGCATGATGATATTTAGCATGGATAGGACGTCATCATCTTATCCCTATACTTTACTGTTTTGTCATAAAAGCGAGCAACTTTATCTAAACTATCGCACAACAGTTGTGCGATTGTCAATTGTTTAACAGCCAATTCGACTGTTTAGTTCCTCAACTAAAATCGCATGCGCACCTCCATATAAGCTCATAGGAATCAAAGCGAGACTAAACAGTTGTTGGATAGTTTAATCAAAGGTGTGCGCACTAAAGAAGACCACTTATTAATTACTACACAAAAGATGATTTTACAATTCTTTTGTATCAGAGAAGGGGTAAAAGGAGTAGCGGGAACACTGAGATCATCCATGGTGTCTTTGGACATCCGCAATACCAGAAGAACTGCAGATGCATTGACGTCCTTTGAGGTAATACGCTCGTTAAGGGCCCTAAGTTCTAGGGATAACACCAACGAGGACAGACCATTCCACAACGCCGCTGCGGGAGTTAGAAAGTTCCGCCAATTCCGCATAATAGAGGTTTGCTAGCTATTAAGATGGTGTGATTGATACCTAGCTGGTTTGTTCTGTCAGAGCGCGTGCACACCTGACTAACTATCGCACAACTGTTTCGTCGCGCTTCCATTCCTATGAGATTATATGGAGGTGCACACACTACTCGATTTTTAGTTGTGCAACTAAACAGTTGTTGGCTGCGAAACAATCGACAATCGCACAATTTGTGGTTCCGCTCTAAATAGCTTGATATGTCGCTTGAAAGATCTGGTATTCCTTACAAAAACGATGCCTTTTTAACATCTATAATTTAAACCAGGCGACATATAATCAGCAAATTAAAATGTTATTCGTAATCCTGGCAATCACAATATAAATCCTATATACAGGACATTACTGACATACCGACGTCACATATCTCGCGTGTGTAATTCGCGGCGCGCGTGGCATTCCGCGCCAGGTAACGTCAGGTAACATCAGGTAACGCCAACAATAACAATTAACATCGCTGAGGTTACGTGCCAATTCCGCGGTCTACGCCCGTATCGGGGACATGTGGAATCCAATGTTATGTTAATTAAATGTAGATTAATATATAGTTACGTTAATTATTGATTAGATGGTTTTGTGTTAAGTTCTTTTTAGTGTCTACGAGTTTGTGAAGATTTAATTGTCTTTTTAGGAAGCCAACTATTAGGTTTTTATTTTTTTTTTATAGAATAAAGTGGCACGAGTAAGTGGCTACCGGAATTATCATATCATACTTCATACTAATATTATAAATGCGAAAGTTTAGATGGATGGATGGATGGATGTTTGTTAGAGTTTGTAGCCTAAACGGCTGAACGGATTTCAATGAAATTTGGTATAGATGTAGAGGTTAGTCTGGAAGAACACATAGGCTACTCACTTTTGTTTTTTTTAATTCCACGCGGACGGAGTCGCGGGCGAAAGCTAGTACAAATATAAATGCGAAAGTTTGGATGGATGTTTTTCCTACGTATCTCCAAAGCGATTCAATGAAACTCGCTGAAACTAAGCACACATGTAAACCAGTCTTGAAAAACAAATTCGCTGCCTAGTTCTAGTTTTTTTTGTTAAATTCCGCTCGCACGCAATTGCGGGCGAACGTTAGTCGATTTATAAATATCAATATGGAGTTGTATGCTTTCAGAAATAAATAGAACATAGCTACTAACTTACCTACGTTTTTATAACGGTACAGATAAAATGACAATCAACAATAAATCATTTTTAAGACCGTCTATTTGTGAACGTGGAAAAAAGTGATTCGTTACAGAATTAGCTGAAAGGGGCGTGGACGTGACATCATAAATTAATGTAAACAAGACATACAACTGGTCACAAATTCGTTCGGGGGTGTCAAGTACGTTGACCTAGAGTTAACGATTCAATAATATGGTAGTGAACAAAGTATAATGAAAAAAATACATCATACTTCATACTTCATACTAATATTATAAATGCGAAAGTTTAGATGGATGGATGGACGGATGGATGGATGGATGTATGTTTGTTAGAGTTTGTAGCCTAAACGGCTGAACGGATCTCCATGAAATTTGGCATAGATGTAGAGTATGGTCTGGAAGAACACATAGGCTATTTTTTTTTAATTCCACGCGGACGGATTCGCGGGAAAAAGCTAGTATAGTATAATATAGTAATATATTTTTAATGGTTTTCAATACTACTACATGTTATCATCACCAGAACTATCGTTTAAAGACACAAGTTTAGAGGTTATCAAATATATTGGCAGCTCGGAACATCGTAAGTATCGCTTCACAGAATTAGAAGTAGCTGGACGTAAAAGGATGCGGTAGAGGGCATTGTGCATCACGCCCATAACAAGCCGACAAGATATGTGAAATGACGTATAATTTGATACAACACTAAGGCCTGTCCCACCAAATTGTAAATTGTCTGATAACAACCCAACGTGTAAAATATGTGATGGAAATATTGGATTTTGTTACCTTAACTTTTTTATCTCATAAGGTGGCAAACGAGCAAGGGGCCACCTGAATCCGCCAATTGGCGAAGCGACCGCTGCCCACAGACATCCACAATAGCGAATGTGTTGCCTACCCCCGATAGACGGAGAAGGAAATGCTTATAAAGAGGATATTCCCCCTTCTTATGCATCTCCTGCACCGTAAAATCCACTTTCTCTTCCCATCCATTTCGTATAACAAAAAGGGTGGGAAGGAAAAGGGACTAAGGTTATCTGACAGTGATGTCATTTTTAAGCTATCTGAGCCTCTATCAGCCAGTGGTGGGACAAGTCCTAATTAATATTAATTAAACCTTTTTAATACAAATTCAAAAGAAAAGACAATTGCATACTATTTTAATTACAGTAAACTACCCTTAGAAGTACATTATAGCTGTTCTAACATTTATTTAAGCCTGTGTACACAAGTGTCCGCGCTGTTCTCCGCTTATTTAAAGCTAACAGAAACAGTTCAGCGTAATGAGACGGGGCGAGTGCGCGTGACGCGACAACTTTATTATATTCGCTTTGGGATTGTTACACACAGAAAGATATGCTATAAATGTTAACGAATGTGGGAAACTTGTGAAATCAGTCTAAGGCAACTATCTACATAAGTGGATCGATTGACAGATATTTTTTATGTAAACGTAATACATACTTCCTTCTCTTGTATATCAATTTACTCATTGCATTGTTAACATCTCGTAGTCTAATAAAAAGCTACGTTATTTAAATACGTTTTATATCGCACGATATCGCTGTTTTATCACTGTGCACATACCTTAGTTAGACGCACGTGAACACACGTGGTCACAATATTTACGTAGTGGACGTATTCTGCATATTTAGCGCTCATTTTCGTGCTTATAGCTTAATACTGCTTCCGTTAGCGTACAGTAATAATTACAGGCTTAATCTTTAAAGGACGAACCGACCGACTTGACATCGTACAGTTTCAACAAATAGACTTTTTATATATTTCTGATAGTGTTGTCGAGTGCTGGTATAGGGATCAGGAATCCTTACCTCAAAATGTTTAAGAAATTACATATAAATGATGATGTATAGAAAAGGATATTAATCTCTTAAGATGAAAAATTTTGGTAACTAGCTGTTCCCTTGCGACTTCATCCGCATATAATTATAAAACTTTCATTTTATTGTTTACATTTGTCAAATTATCAATTGCAAATGTCAAAATGGCATGACATGGATGTCACACCATGGCAACCTTGCTTCCTTGATGTTGGCAGCAACTTATGGTCTCTTTCCCACATTAGGATTTTTATCCAAAATATTTACCCCTAAGTTTAATGGCGTGAAAATATATAGCCTAAAGCGTGACGTAAGTGTAGGGCTTTTTATTAAAAAAAGAGTTATTCAAAAATATGCTGTAATTGCTGACATCTTAGGCAACAAAGAAGTGTGTGTTTACGCTTTATTATATTAGTATAGATAGATTTTAACGCCATCTATTATTTTTTAATTCAAACAAAACTAACAACATTCCTGTAAGTAGAATGCGTAATCATTCGATCATTTTCAAGATATTAAATGCTTAAAACATTACGAAGTTTTTTGAAATATTGAATATTAACGATAACATCGCATTCCGCTCAAAAAACTATTATAGATGTAAAAGATATTCTCATTTCCTTCAGAGATATGAATAGCCAAGATGACAACGCGTGTTGCGAACAATAAAAAAACACGAGGTCATTAACCCAAAGACGTTACAGTAACTAGAGAATATCGTGTTACAAGAGTGTCCGGATATTAGTTACACTCATTAGTTAATAATACACCTTATATTGTTTACTATAACTGTACTAACATCATCAGCACACTATATGTCACTAAGGGACACAAAACCTACTCATAGTTAGGGGTGACGTTAGCCAACCATGCTGACTGTGTTATGCCATAGTTTACCTAAATTATTAAAAGATCTAAGGAGTCAAACAATTTGATTCGAAAGCGTCGCTCATGACAGACGGTTTTTTTAAATGGAATTTGTTATTTAAGCTCTCACTAGACAGTTGGATTAAGGGCCCATTTCAAAGGTCAGTTATTTTAGAAACCGCACGCTTTTTGAGGAGATTCCTGTCTCTGCAGCCTTGACCACTGGTTGCTTGAGTCATCGGATTCCGCTGACGGTGCTCTTTTTTTTACATAACAATATTCATTTTATTTTTATATATGTATAAAGGGTTATTATAATTAACTAGCTTTCACCCGCGAGTCCGTCCGAGTGGAATTAAAAAAAAAACAAAAGTGAGTAGCCTATGTGTTCTTTCAGACTATAATCTACATCTATGCCAAATTTCATCGAGATCCGTTCAGCCATTTAGGCTACAAACTCTAACAAACATCCATCCATCCATCCCTACATACATCTAAACTTTCGCAATTATAATATTAGTAAGATTACTTTCAAGATCTTAATGGGTAATCTTAGTAGTACGACAGTTTTGCGGAATAGTTGGTAAAGCTTTTAACACACCTCTAAGCAGTTCAATTTAATCAAGCCATGTTTAGTGCGGTCGTAATGTTGGTAACACTTCCCCGTTTAACTGCCTATTAAGTCCTATTTTTGTTTCTTAACAAAATACATTCAAATCTTCATATTATTAATATAAAATATCCAAATGATTTTCTTTACTACTAGCTGTTGCTCGCGACTTCGCCCGTGTAAAAATATAGCCTATGTTACTCACAGATAAAATACCTTTCTAACGGTGAAAGAATTTTTAAAATCGGCCCAGTAGTTTTTGAGTTATTTCAATACATACAAAAATACAAATCTTTCCTCTTTATAATATTAGTATAGATATAGATAACAATGGACAATTCCGGGCCTAGAGACTAGATAATGCACAGAATTTGTATTTTACGTAGGGGTGCACAATAAAATTATCCAAAATAATTCCTTAGTTTTAAAGATTGGATTGAAACTTTACATTATTTTTAATCTATACTAATATAAGGAAATATTTGATTGTTTGTATTGAATAATCTCCGAAACTAGTAAACCGATTTTAATAATTCTTTCACCATAAAAAAGCTACGTTATCACTTAATGACATAGGCTATATAATGAACGGGACATTTACCGTAAAGGTATAGAAATGAGAGAAAAGATATGAGACGTATATTTAGATTTAACCACTTTTCATTAGAAATATTTTTAAAATCCGTCAATCAGAAGTCACGGGCAATGATTCGTGTACAAGAATGCTCTTAGGTATCTGTTTGCCTAGCTCTCAGCAATTGCTCTTCTGACCTAGATGCTTTGATAAAAGTGGAATGGCGTTTGTTCAAGAGCTTTGGTGAAGGAAATAGTATAAAATACAATTCAATTGTAAAACGCCGTGTAACTCTCAGTTGAAAGGACAATCATTTTAATTAACGGTCTACTGTAGTATTTTTCTTCGAGAATTGTGCTTTGCCTTTTTAATGTTGTTAAGAGTTTAAATAATTCGTGTTTTTTACTTCGACGTGATTCTAAGATTGTTGATATTTTATATTACAACTAGTTTAGCGAGCGTGTTGTTAAGTATATGTTCTTCCAAGTAGTGTTCTACTATATCAAATTTCATCCAAATTCGTGCCCTTGTTTTGGAGATTTCGTCTAACAAACATCTATCATACTATCATACTATTATACTATACTATATACTATATTACTATGTCATACTAATATTGTAAATGCGAAAGTTTAGATGGATGGATGGATGTTTGTTAGAGTTTGTAGCCTAAACGTCTGAACGGATTTCGACGAAATTGGTACAAATGTAGAGGATGGTCTGGAAGAACACATAGGCTATCGGTTTTGTTGTTTTTAATACCACGCGGACGGAGTCGCGGTCGAAAGCTTGTTCATTCATATTTTGCGCATTTATATTAGTAAGACGGTAACAAGAACACATGTTTAAAAACAAATGAAAAAACAAAGAAATTGCAATAGTTTTAAAAAGTTACAATGGATACATTAGTAGTTATATTATATTTTCTTTTCAGTAGCAAAGTTGTATATTATTTTATGCTTCAAGGATATTTAAAACACTACGTTCAACTTCTTAAAACATCAATCAAGTACTGACAGTAAATATTATCACAAACGTAAGAAAAATAATTACGATGGTAAAAAGATCATCATCTCCTTTACCTTATCCTACTCCCGTAGGGTCAGCGCACCGAGTTTTCGTCCTCCAAATAACTCTATCATCCGTCATCTCAGTCATCACTCCCTTGATCATGTCACCTTTCACGCAATCCATCTCTTTCTAGGTCTACCTCTACCGGTGTACCCCTCCACATTCGTAACTAAAGTCCTTCGTGTTACGATAGTAAAAAGATATCATCATAATTATAATGAAAGATACAAAATATATTCCATTAAAATGACTAATCATTAAAAAAAACGATCAACGGTTCAAATAATTGCAACGAACAAAGACTGATTGTCCACAAAAACTGCTATTAACGTTACTAAAAACTGTTATTTATAACGTGTATAAAAAGTAAGACAATGTAAATGATAGCGGCTTTAAAATAATAGCCTCTATCTGGCATTATGTTGGTACCGCGGCTAATTCCTGCACCTCATTTATTATAAGCCACCTTTGAAGCGATGACGTCATCTCTCGGATACACAGATCTTTAATTACTAGATCGATCTGTGATTTTAATTTGAAAACTTTTTATTACACATTTACCTTGATTTCTGTAAATGTAATTAGTAAATAACATAGTTTTGATGTTATAG
>JAGSMZ010000071.1:312500-313864 GCA_029286645.1 Papilio protenor | reverse complement strand
TTTTTTTTTTTTTTTTTTTTTTTTTTTTTTTTTTTTTTTTTTTTTTTTTTTTTTTTTTTTTTTTTTTTTTTTTTTTTTTTTTTTTTTTTTTTTTTTTTTTTTTTTTTTTTTTTTTTTTTTTTTTTTTTTTTTTTTTTTTTTTTTTTTTTTTTTTTTTTTTTTTTTTTTTTTTTTTTTTTTTTTTTTTTTTTTTTTTTTTTTTTTTTTTTTTTTTTTTTTTTTTTTTTTTTTTTTTTTTTTTTTTTTTTTTTTTTTTTTTTTTTTTTTTTTTTTTTTTTTTTTTTTTTTTTTTTTTTTTTTTTTTTTTTTTTTTTTTTTTTTTTTTTTTTTTTTTTTTTTTTTTTTTTTTTTTTTTTTTTTTTTTTTTTTTTTTTTTTTTTTTTTTTTTTTTTTTTTTTTTTTTTTATTTTTTTTTTTTTATTTGTGCAGAAGTCGAATTGGAGTTAAATACTTTGGTGTCCAAATTTTCAATTGAAAATTTGGACACCAAAGTATTTAACTCCTGTGCTAACGAGTGAAAAAAATATTATTATATGTAGGTTAATTTTATATGCATTTTAAAATCTTTACTCGATTTAAGATAATAACCGTTACGCTTACCCGCAACGAAATTAATTGTGGATTAAAAATGGCAATCGTCCTTAAAGATCCGTTATCGACTAATTAAAACCGTTAACGAATATTAAGTGTACCTTGAATGCGTGAAGTTGTAACAGGACTTCTAAATAAACTTAAAACTTACAGAAGTACTTAACAGAAAAAACCTACATTATTTATTACTAGCTGTTGCCCGCGACTTTTTCCGCGCAGTATTGAAAAAGCATATGAATTTCATCCAGATCCGCTCAACTGTTTAAGCCACAAACTCTAACAAAAATCCATTCAACTAAACGTTCGCATTTATAATATTAGTAAGACAGGTTAAGAGTAAAAAAAACAAGTAAATTTTTTATCCAGCTTGTATTTCAAATATATCTATTGGATTAACAAAATCTACTAATAAAAAGTTAGCTTCATCACATGTTAATAACAACCAATGTAGGAAAGATTTAATATGTTTACAACGACAGCATTAAATATCTTAATTTACTTAACATAGTCGTAAACTATCATAGGAACAAGAGAAACAGTAAACACAGCGGGTGCTTACTTGTTATTGAAACGTTAAGAAATGTAAACTAAGTTATTTATAGGTTAAATTATAACAACTCTTATAAAATAACATCTTAATCAAATCTAGAAATCATAACAAAGAAAGATAACAGTAGAAATTTAAGGATCTTCAACATAATATGACAAACATTAAGATTCAAAATACTAAGTTCCACTACCTGTAGTAGTCTGCATTATACCCAATGACAGAG